>CAWUPM010001226.1:0-98715 GCA_963924295.1 Dioctria rufipes
CGCGTATTTAAAATTTACGACAGTAAAAAATTATTTTTTGAAAAATTTACTATAGAAAAGACAATCCTCGGCGTATTTAAAATTTGCGACAGTAAAAAAATATTATTTTGACAAATTTGCTATAGAAAAGGCAATGCTCGTTGTATTTAAAATTTGCGACAGTAAAAAATTATTTTTTGAAAAATTTACCATAGAAAAGGCAATCCTCGGCGTATTTAAAATTTGCGACAGTAATAAATTATTTTTTGAAAAATTTACTATAGAAAAGGCAATCCTCGGCGTATTTAAAATCTGCGAAAGTAAAAAATTATTTTTTGAAAAATTTACTATAGAAAAGGCAATCCTCGGCGTATTTAAAATTTGGGAGAGTAAAAAATTATTTTTTGAAAAATTTACTATAGAAAAGGCAATCCTCGGCGTATTTAAAATTTGCCACAGTAAAAAATTATTTTTTGAAAAATTTACTATAGAAAAGGCAATCCTCGGCGTATTTAAAATTTGCGACAGTAAAAAATTATTTTTTGAAAAATTTACTATAGAAAAGGCAATCCTCGGCGTATTTAAAATTTGCGACAGTAAAAAATTATTTTTTGAAAAATTTGCTATAGAAAAGGCAATCCTCGGCGTATTTAAAATGTGCGACAGTAAAAAATTATTTTTTGAAAAATTTACTATAGAAAAGACAATCCTCGGCGTATTTAAAATTTGCGACAGTAAAAAAATATTATTTTGACAAATTCACTATAGAAAAGGCAATCCTCGGCGTATTTAAAATTTGCTACAGTAAAAAATTATTTTTTGAAAAATTTACTATAGAAAAGGCAATACTCGGCGTATTTAAAATTTGCGACAGTAAAAAATTATTTTTTGAAAAATTTACTATAGAAAAGGCAATCCTCGGCGTATTTAAAATTTGCGACAGTAAAAAATTATTTTTTGAAAAATTTACTATAGAAAAGGCAATACTCGGCGTATTTAAAATTTGCGAGAGTAAAAAATTATTTTTTGAAAAATTTACTATAGAAAAGGCAATCCTCGGCGTATTTAAAATTTGCGACAGTAAAAAATAATTTTTTGAAAAATTTACTATAGAAAAGGCAATCCTCGGCGTATTTAAAATTTGCGACAGTAAAAAATTATTTTTTGAAAAATTTGCTATAGAAAAGGCAATCCTCGGCGTATTTAAAATTTGCGACAGTAAAAAATTATTTTTTGAAAAATTTACTATAGAAAAGGCAATCCTCGGCGTATTTAAAATTTGCGACAGTAAAAAATTATTTTTTGAAAAATTTACTATAGAAAAGGCAATACTCGGCGTATTTAAAATTTGCGACAGTAAAAAATTATTTTTGGAAAAATTTACTAGAGAAAAGGCAATCCTCGGCGTATTTAAAATTTGGGACAGTAAAAAATTATTTTTTGAAAAATTTACTATAGAAAAGGCAATCCTCGGCGTATTTAAAATTTGCGACAGTAAAAAATTATTTTTTGAAAAATTTACTATAGAAAGGGCAATCCTCGGCGTATTTAAAATTTGCGACAGTAAAAAATAATTTTTTGAAAAATTTACTATAGAAAAGGCAATCCTCGGCGTATTTAAAATTTGCGACAGTAAAAAATTATTTTTTGAAAAATTTGCTATAGAAAAGGCAATCCTCGGCGTATTTAAAATTTGCGACAGTAAAAAATTATTTTTTGAAAAATTTACTATAGAAAAGGCAATCCTCGGCGTATTTAAAATTTGCGACAGTAAAAAATTATTTTTTGAAAAATTTACTATAGAAAAGGCAATCCTCGGCGTATTTAAAATTTGCGACAATAAAAAATTATTTTTTGAGAAATTTACTATAGAAAAGGCAATACCTGGCGTATTTAAAATTTGCGACGGTAGAAAATAATTTGTTGAAAAATTTACTATAGAAAGGCAATCCTCGGGGTATTTAAAATTTGCGACATTAAAAAATAATTTTTTGAGAAATTCACTATAGAAAAGGCAGTCCTCGGCGTATTTAAAATTTGCGACAGTAAAAAATTATTTTTTGACAAATTCACTATAGAAAAGGCAACCCTCGGCGTATTTAAAATTTGCGAGAGTAAAAAATTATTTTTTGAAAAATTTACTATAGAAAAGGCAATCCTCGGCGTATTTAAAATTTGCGACAGTAAAAAATAATTTTTTGAAAAATTTACTATAGAGAAGGCAATCCTCGGCGTATTTAAAATTTGCGACAGTAAAAAATAATTTTTTGAAAAATTCACTATAGAAAACGCAATCCTCGGCGTATTTAAAATTTGCGACAGTAAAAAATTATTTTTTGACAAATTCACTGTAGAAAAGGCAACCCTCGGCGTATTTAAAATTTGCGACAGTAAAAAATTATTTTTTGAAAAATTTACTATAGAAAAGCAATCCTCGGCGTATTTAAAATTTGCGACATTAAAAAATAATTTTTTGAGAAATTCACTATAGAAAAGGCAGTCCTCGGCGTATTTAAAATTTGCGACAGTAAAAAATTATTTTTTGACAAATTCACTATAGAAAAGGCAACCCTCGGCGTATTTAAAATTTGCGAGAGTAAAAAATTATTTTTTGAAAAATTTACTATAGAAAAGGCAATCCTCGGCGTATTTAAAATTTGCGACAGTAAAAAATAATTTTTTGAAAAATTCACTATAGAGAAGGCGTATTTAAAATTTGCGACAGTAAAAAATAATTTTTTGAAAAATTCACTATAGAAAAGGCAATTTTCGGCGTATTTAAAATTTGCGACAGTAAAAAATTATTTTTTGACAAATTCACTATAGAAAAGGCAACCCTCGGCGTATTTAAAATTTGCGAGAGTAAAAAATTATTTTTTGAAAAATTTACTATAGAAAAGGCAATCCTCGGCGTATTTAAAATTTGCGACAGTAAAAAATTATTTTTTGAAAAATTTACTATAGAAAAGGCAATCCTCGGCGTATTTAAAATTTGCGACAGTAAAAAATTATTTTTTGAAAGTTTACTATAGAAAAGGCAATCCTCGGCGTATTTAAAATTTGCGACAGTAAAAAATTATTTTTTGAAAAATTTGCTATAGAAAAGGCAATCCTCGGCGTATTTAAAATTTGCGACAGTAAAAAATTATTTTTTGAAAAATTTACTATAGAAAAGACAATCCTCGGCGTATTTAAAATTTGCGACAGTAAAAAAATATTATTTTGACAAATTCACTATAGAAAAGGCAATCCTCGGCGTATTTAAAATTTGCTACAGTAAAAAATTATTTTTTGAAAAATTTACTATAGAAAAGGCAATACTCGGCGTATTTAAAATTTGCGACAGTAAAAAATTATTTTTTGAAAAATTTACTATAGAAAAGGCAATCCTCGGCGTATTTAAAATTTGCGACAGTAAAAAATTATTTTTTGAAAAATTTACTATAGAAAAGGCAATACTCGGCGTATTTAAAATTTGCGAGAGTAAAAAATTATTTTTTGAAAAATTTACTATAGAAAAGGCAATCCTCGGCGTATTTAAAATTTGCGACAGTAAAAAATTATTTTTTGAAAAATTTACTATAGAAAAGGCAATCCTCGGCGTATTTAAAATTTGCGACAGTAAAAAATTATTTTTTGAAAAATTTGCTATAGAAAAGGCAATCCTCGGCGTATTTAAAATTTGCGACAGTAAAAAATTATTTTTTGAAAAATTTACTATAGAAAAGGCAATCCTCGGCGTATTTAAAATTTGCGACAGTAAAAAATTATTTTTTGAAAAATTTCTTATAGAAAAGGCAATACTCGGCGTATTTAAAATTTGCGACAGTAAAAAATTATTTTTTGAAAAATTTACTAGAGAAAAGGCAATCCTCGGCGTATTTAAAATTTGGGACAGTAAAAAATTATTTTTTGAAAAATTTACTATAGAAAAGGCAATCCTCGGCGTATTTAAAATTTGCGACAGTAAAAAATTATTTTTTGAAAAATTTACTATAGAAAGGGCAATCCTCGGCGTATTTAAAATTTGCGACAGTGAAAAATAATTTTTTGAAAAATTTACTATAGAAAAGGCAATCCTCGGCGTATTTAAAATTTGCGACAGTAAAAAATTATTTTTTGAAAAATTTGCTATAGAAAAGGCAATCCTCGGCGTATTTAAAATTTGCGACAGTAAAAAATTATTTTTTGAAAAATTTACTACAGAAAAGACAATCCTCGGCGTATTTAAAATTTGCGACAGTAAAAAAATATTATTTTGACAAATTCACTATAGAAAAGGCAATCCTCGGCGTATTTAAAATTTGCTACAGTAAAAAATTATTTTTTGAAAAATTTACTATAGAAAAGGCAATACTCGGCGTATTTAAAATTTGCGACAGTAAAAAATTTTTTTTTCAAAAATTTACTATAGAAAAGGCAATCCTCGGCGTATTTAAAATTTGCGACAGTAAAAAATTATTTTTTGAAAAATTTACTATAGAAAAGGCAATCCTCGGCGTATTTAAAATTTGCGACAGTAAAAAATTATTTTTTGAAAAATTTACTATAGAAAAGGCAATCCTCGGCGTATTTAAAATTTGCGACAGTAAAAAATTATTTTTTGAAAAATTTACTATAGAAAAGACAATCCTCGGCGTATTTAAAATTTGCGACAGTAAAAAATTATTTTTTGAAAAATTTGCTATAGAAAAGGCAATCCTCGGCGTATTTAAAATTTGCGACAGTAAAAAATTATTTTTTGAAAAATTTACTATAGAAAAGACAATCCTCGGCGTATTTAAAATTTGCGACAGTAAAAAATTATTTTTTGAAAAATTTGCTATAGAAAAGGCAATCCTCGGCGTATTTAAAATTTGCGACAGTAAAATATTATTTTTTGAAAAATTTACTATAGAAAAGGCAATCCTCGGCGTATTTAAAATTTCCGACAGTAAAAAATTATTTTTTGAAAAATTTACTATAGAAAAGGCAATCCTAGGCGTATTTAAAATTTTCGACAGTAAAAAATTATTTTTTGAAAAATTTACTATAAAAAAGCAATCCTCGGCGTATTTAAAATTTCCGACAGTAAAAAATTATTTTTTGACAAATTCACTATAGAAAAGGCAACCCTCGGCGTATTTAAAATTTGCGACAGTAAAAAATTATTTTTTGACAAATTTACTATAGAAAAGGCAATCCTCGGGGTATTTAAAATTTTTGACAGTAAAAAATTATTTTTTGACAAATTCACTATAGAAAAGCTAATCCTCGGCGTATTTAAAATTTGTGACAGTAAAAAATAATTTTTTTAAAAATTTACTATAGAAAAGGCAATCCTCGGCGTATTTAAAATTTGCCACAGTAAAAAATTATTTTTTGAAAAATTTACTATAGAAAAGACAATCCTCGGCGTATTTAAAATTTGCGACAGTAAAAAAATATTATTTTGACAAATTTGCTATAGAAAAGGCAATGCTCGTTGTATTTAAAATTTGCGACAGTAAAAAATTATTTTTTGAAAAATTTACTATAGAAAAGACAATCCTCGGCGTATTTAAAATTTGCGACAGTAAAAAAATATTATTTTGACAAATTTGCTATAGAAAAGGCAATGCTCGTTGTATTTAAAATTTGCGACAGTAAAAAATTATTTTTGAAAAATTTACCATAGAAAAGGCAATCCTCGGCGTATTTAAAATTTGCGACAGTAATAAATTATTTTTTGAAAAATTTACTATAGAAAAGGCAATCCTCGGCGTATTTAAAATCTGCGACAGTAAAAAATTATTTTTTGAAAAATTTACTATAGAAAAGGCAATCCTCGGCGTATTTAAAATTTGGGAGAGTAAAAAATTATTTTTTGAAAAAATTTACTATAGAAAAGGCAATCCTCGGCGTATTTAAAATTTGCGACAGTAAAAAATTATTTTTTGAAAAATTTACTATAGAAAAGGCAATCCTCGGCGTATTTAAAATTTGCGACAGTAAAAAATTATTTTTTGAAAAATTTACTATAGAAAAGGCAATCCTCGGCGTATTTAAAATTTGCGACAGTAAAAAATTATTTTTTGAAAAATTTGCTATAGAAAAGGCAATCCTCGGCGTATTTAAAATTTGCGACAGTAAAAAATTATTTTTTGAAAAATTTACTATAGAAAAGACAATCCTCGGCGTATTTAAAATTTGCGACAGTAAAAAATATTATTTTGACAAATTCACTATAGAAAAGGCAATCCTCGGCGTATTTAAAATTTGCTACAGTAAAAAATTATTTTTGAAAAATTTACTATAGAAAAGGCAATACTCGGCGTATTTAAAATTTGCGACAGTAAAAAATAATTTTTTGAAAAATTTACTATAGAAAAGGCAATCCTCGGCGTATTTAAAATTTGCGACAGTAAAAAATTATTTTTTGAAAAATTTACTATAGAAAAGGCAATACTCGGCGTATTTAAAATTTGCGAGAGTAAAAAATTATTTTTTGAAAAATTTACTATAGAAAAGGCAATCCTCGGCGTATTTAAAATTTGCGACAGTAAAAAATTATTTTTTGAAAAATTTACTATAGAAAAGGCAATCCTCGGCGTATTTAAAATTTGCGACAGTAAAAAATTATTTTTTGAAAAATTTGCTATAGAAAAGGCAATCCTCGTCGTATTTAAAATTTGCGACAGTAAAAAATTATTTTTTGAAAAATTTACTATAGAAAAGGCAATCCTCGGCGTATTTAAAATTTGCGACAGTAAAAAATTATTTTTTGAAAAATTTACTATAGAAAAGGCAATACTCGGCGTATTTAAAATTTGCGACAGTAAAAAATTATTTTTTGAAAAATTTACTAGAGAAAAGGCAATCCTCGGCGTATTTAAAATTTGGGACAGTAAAAAATTATTTTTGAAAATTTACTATAGAAAGGCAATCCTCGGGGTATTTAAAATTTGCGACCATAAAAAATAAATTGTTGAAAAATTTACTATAGAAAAGTCAATTCCTGGCGTATTTAAAATTTGCGGCGGTAAAAAATAATTTTTTGACAAATTTATTATAAAAAAGGAAATCCTCGGCGTATTTAAAATTTGCGACAGTAAAAAATTATTTTTTGAAAAATTTACTATAGAAAAGGCAATCCTCGGCGTATTTAAAATTTGCGACAGTAAAAAATTATTTTTTGAAAAATTTACTATTGAAAAGGCAATCCTCGGCGTATTTAAAATTTGCGACAGTAAAAAATAATTTTTTGAAAAATTTACTATAGAAAAGCAATCCCCGGCGTATTTTAAATTTGCGACAGTAAACAATTTTGTTTTGAAAAATTTACTATAGAAAAGGCAATCCTCGGCGTATTTAAAATTTGCGACAGTAAAAAATTATTTTTTGAAAAATTTACTATAGAAAAGGCATTCCTCGGCGTATTTAAAATTTGCGACAGTAAGAAATTATTTTTTGAAAAATTTACTATAGAAAAGGCAATCCTCGGCGTATTTAAAATTTGCGAGAGTAAAAATAATTTTTTTAAAAATTTACTATAGAAAAGGCAATCCTCGGTGTATTTTAAATTTGCGACAGTAAAAAATTATTTTTTGAAAAATTTACTATAGAAAAGGCAATCCTCGGCGTATTTAAAATTTGCAACAGTAAAAAATTATTTTTTGAAAAATTTACTATAGAAAAGGCAATCCTCGGCGTATTTAAAATTTGCGACAGTAAAAAATTATTTTTTGAAAAATTTACTATAGAAAAGGCAATCCTCGGTGTATTTAAAATTTGCGACAATAAAAAAATATTATTTTGACAAATTCACTATAGAAAAGGCAATCCTTGGCGTATTTAAAATCTGCTACAGTAAAAAATTATTTTTTGAAAAATTTACTATAGAAAAGGCAATACTTGGCGTATTTAAAATTTGCGACAGTAAAAAATTATTTTTTGAAAAATTTTCTATAGAAAAGGCAATCCTCGGCGTATTTAAAATTTGCGACAGTGAAAAATTATTTTTTGAAAAATTTACTATAGAAAAGGCAATCCTCGGCGTATTTAAAATTTGCGACAGTAAAAAATTATTTTTTGAAAAATTTACTATAGAAAAGGCAATCCTCGGCGTATTTAAAATTTGCGACAGTAAAAAATTATTTTTTGAAAGTTTACTATAGAAAAGGCAATCCTCGGCGTATTTAAAATTTGCGACAGTAAAAAATTATTTTTTGAAAAATTTACTATAGAAAAGGCAATCCTCGTCGTATTTAAAATTTGCGACAGTAAAAAATTATATTTTGAAAAATTTGCTATAGAAAAGGCAATCCTCGCGTATTTAAAATTTGCGACAGTAAAAAATTATTTTTTGAAAAATTTACTATAGAAAAGACAATCCTCGGCGTATTTAAAATTTGCGACAGTAAAAAAATATTATTTTGACAAATTTGCTATAGAAAAGGCAATGCTCGTTGTATTTAAAATTTGCGACAGTAAAAAATTATTTTTTGAAAAATTTACCATAGAAAAGGCAATCCTCGGCGTATTTAAAATGTGCGACAGTAAAAAATTATTTTTTGAAAAATTTACTATAGAAAAGGCAATCCTCGGCGTATTTAAAATTTGGGAGAGTAAAAAATTATTTTTTGAAAAATTTACTATAGAAAAGGCAATCCTCGGCGTATTTAAAATTTGCCACAGTAAAAAATTATTTTTTGAAAAATTTACTATAGAAAAGGCAATCCTCGGCGTATTTAAAATTTGCGACAGTAAAAAATTATTTTTTGAAAAATTTACTATAGAAAAGGCAATCCTCGGCGTATTTAAAATTTGCGACAGTAAAAAATTATTTTTTGAAAAATTTGCTATAGAAAAGGCAATCCTCGGTGTATTTAAAATTTGCGACAATAAAAAAATATTATTTTGACAAATTCACTATAGAAAAGGCAATCCTTGGCGTATTTAAAATCTGCTACAGTAAAAAATTATTTTTTGAAAAATTTACTATAGAAAAGGCAATACTTGGCGTATTTAAAATTTGCGACAGTAAAAAATTATTTTTTGAAAAATTTTCTATAGAAAAGGCAATCCTCGGCGTATTTAAAATTTGCGACAGTGAAAAATTATTTTTTGAAAAATTTACTATAGAAAAGGCAATCCTCGGCGTATTTAAAATTTGCGACAGTAAAAAATTATTTTTTGAAAAATTTACTATAGAAAAGGCAATCCTCGGCGTATTTAAAATTTGCGACAGTAAAAAATTATTTTTTGAAAGTTTACTATAGAAAAGGCAATCCTCGGCGTATTTAAAATTTGCGACAGTAAAAAATTATTTTTTGAAAAATTTACTATAGAAAAGGCAATCCTCGTCGTATTTAAAATTTGCGACAGTAAAAAATTATATTTTGAAAAATTTGCTATAGAAAAGGCAATCCTCGCGTATTTAAAATTTGCGACAGTAAAAAATTATTTTTTGAAAAATTTACTATAGAAAAGACAATCCTCGGCGTATTTAAAATTTGCGACAGTAAAAAAATATTATTTTGGAAAATTTGCTATAGAAAAGGCAATGCTCGTTGTATTTAAAATTTGCGACAGTAAAAAATTATTTTTTGAAAAATTTACCATAGAAAAGGCAATCCTCGGCGTATTTAAAATGTGCGACAGTAAAAAATTATTTTTTGAAAAATTTACTATAGAAAAGGCAATCCTCGGCGTATTTAAAATTTGGGAGAGTAAAAAATTATTTTTTGAAAAATTTACTATAGAAAAGGCAATCCTCGGCGTATTTAAAATTTGCCACAGTAAAAAATTATTTTTTGAAAAATTTACTATAGAAAAGGCAATCCTCGGCGTATTTAAAATTTGCGACAGTAAAAAATTATTTTTTGAAAAATTTACTATAGAAAAGGCAATCCTCGGCGTATTTAAAATTTGCGACAGTAAAAAATTATTTTTTGAAAAATTTACTATAGAAAGGGCAATCCTCGGCGTATTTAAAATTTGCGACAGTGAAAAATAATTTTTTGAAAAATTTACTATAGAAAAGGCAATCCTCGGCGTATTTAAAATTTGCGACAGTAAAAAATTATTTTTTGAAAAATTTGCTATAGAAAAGGCAATCCTCGGCGTATTTAAAATTTGCGACAGTAAAAAATTATTTTTTGAAAAATTTACTACAGAAAAGACAATCCTCGGCGTATTTAAAATTTGCGACAGTAAAAAAATATTATTTTGACAAATTCACTATAGAAAAGGCAATCCTCGGCGTATTTAAAATTTGCTACAGTAAAAAATTATTTTTTGAAAAATTTACTATAGAAAAGGCAATACTCGGCGTATTTAAAATTTGCGACAGTAAAAAATTTTTTTTTCAAAAATTTACTATAGAAAAGGCAATCCTCGGCGTATTTAAAATTTGCGACAGTAAAAAATTATTTTTTGAAAAATTTACTATAGAAAAGGCAATCCTCGGCGTATTTAAAATTTGCGACAGTAAAAAATTATTTTTTGAAAAATTTACTATAGAAAAGGCAATCCTCGGCGTATTTAAAATTTGCGACAGTAAAAAATTATTTTTTGAAAAATTTACTATAGAAAAGACAATCCTCGGCGTATTTAAAATTTGCGACAGTAAAAAATTATTTTTTGAAAAATTTGCTATAGAAAAGGCAATCCTCGGCGTATTTAAAATTTGCGACAGTAAAAAATTATTTTTTGAAAAATTTACTATAGAAAAGACAATCCTCGGCGTATTTAAAATTTGCGACAGTAAAAAATTATTTTTTGAAAAATTTGCTATAGAAAAGGCAATCCTCGGCGTATTTAAAATTTGCGACAGTAAAATATTATTTTTTGAAAAATTTACTATAGAAAAGGCAATCCTCGGCGTATTTAAAATTTCCGACAGTAAAAAATTATTTTTTGAAAAATTTACTATAGAAAAGGCAATCCTAGGCGTATTTAAAATTTTCGACAGTAAAAAATTATTTTTTGAAAAATTTACTATAAAAAAGGCAATCCTCGGCGTATTTAAAATTTCCGACAGTAAAAAATTATTTTTTGACAAATTCACTATAGAAAAGGCAACCCTCGGCGTATTTAAAATTTGCGACAGTAAAAAATTATTTTTTGACAAATTTACTATAGAAAAGGCAATCCTCGGGGTATTTAAAATTTTTGACAGTAAAAAATTATTTTTTGACAAATTCACTATAGAAAAGCTAATCCTCGGCGTATTTAAAATTTGTGACAGTAAAAAATAATTTTTTTAAAAATTTACTATAGAAAAGGCAATCCTCGGCGTATTTAAAATTTGCCACAGTAAAAAATTATTTTTTGAAAAATTTACTATAGAAAAGACAATCCTCGGCGTATTTAAAATTTGCGACAGTAAAAAAATATTATTTTGACAAATTTGCTATAGAAAAGGCAATGCTCGTTGTATTTAAAATTTGCGACAGTAAAAAATTATTTTTTGAAAAATTTACTATAGAAAAGACAATCCTCGGCGTATTTAAAATTTGCGACAGTAAAAAAATATTATTTTGACAAATTTGCTATAGAAAAGGCAATGCTCGTTGTATTTAAAATTTGCGACAGTAAAAAATTATTTTTTGAAAAATTTACCATAGAAAAGGCAATCCTCGGCGTATTTAAAATTTGCGACAGTAATAAATTATTTTTTGAAAAATTTACTATAGAAAAGGCAATCCTCGGCGTATTTAAAATCTGCGACAGTAAAAAATTATTTTTTGAAAAATTTACTATAGAAAAGGCAATCCTCGGCGTATTTAAAATTTGGGAGAGTAAAAAATTATTTTTTGAAAAATTTACTATAGAAAAGGCAATCCTCGGCGTATTTAAAATTTGCGACAGTAAAAAATTATTTTTTGAAAAATTTACTATAGAAAAGGCAATCCTCGGCGTATTTAAAATTTGCGACAGTAAAAAATTATTTTTTGAAAAATTTACTATAGAAAAGGCAATCCTCGGCGTATTTAAAATTTGCGACAGTAAAAAATTATTTTTTGAAAAATTTGCTATAGAAAAGGCAATCCTCGGCGTATTTAAAATTTGCGACAGTAAAAAATTATTTTTTGAAAAATTTACTATAGAAAAGACAATCCTCGGCGTATTTAAAATTTGCGACAGTAAAAAAATATTATTTTGACAAATTCACTATAGAAAAGGCAATCCTCGGCGTATTTAAAATTTGCTACAGTAAAAAATTATTTTTTGAAAAATTTACTATAGAAAAGGCAATACTCGGCGTATTTAAAATTTGCGACAGTAAAAAATAATTTTTTGAAAAATTTACTATAGAAAAGGCAATCCTCGGCGTATTTAAAATTTGCGACAGTAAAAAATTATTTTTTGAAAAATTTACTATAGAAAAGGCAATACTCGGCGTATTTAAAATTTGCGAGAGTAAAAAATTATTTTTTGAAAAATTTACTATAGAAAAGGCAATCCTCGGCGTATTTAAAATTTGCGACAGTAAAAAATTATTTTTTGAAAAATTTACTATAGAAAAGGCAATCCTCGGCGTATTTAAAATTTGCGACAGTAAAAAATTATTTTTTGAAAAATTTGCTATAGAAAAGGCAATCCTCGTCGTATTTAAAATTTGCGACAGTAAAAAATTATTTTTTGAAAAATTTACTATAGAAAAGGCAATCCTCGGCGTATTTAAAATTTGCGACAGTAAAAAATTATTTTTTGAAAAATTTACTATAGAAAAGGCAATACTCGGCGTATTTAAAATTTGCGACAGTAAAAAATTATTTTTTGAAAAATTTACTAGAGAAAAGGCAATCCTCGGCGTATTTAAAATTTGGGACAGTAAAAAATTATTTTTTGAAAAATTTACTATAGAAAGGCAATCCTCGGGGTATTTAAAATTTGCGACCATAAAAAATAAATTGTTGAAAAATTTACTATAGAAAAGTCAATTCCTGGCGTATTTAAAATTTGCGGCGGTAAAAAATAATTTTTTGACAAATTTATTATAAAAAAGGAAATCCTCGGCGTATTTAAAATTTGCGACAGTAAAAAATTATTTTTTGAAAAATTTACTATAGAAAAGGCAATCCTCGGCGTATTTAAAATTTGCGACAGTAAAAAATTATTTTTTGAAAAATTTACTATTGAAAAGGCAATCCTCGGCGTATTTAAAATTTGCGACAGTAAAAAATAATTTTTTGAAAAATTTACTATAGAAAAGCAATCCCCGGCGTATTTTAAATTTGCGACAGTAAACAATTTTGTTTTGAAAAATTTACTATAGAAAAGGCAATCCTCGGCGTATTTAAAATTTGCGACAGTAAAAAATTATTTTTTGAAAAATTTACTATAGAAAAGGCATTCCTCGGCGTATTTAAAATTTGCGACAGTAAGAAATTATTTTTTGAAAAATTTACTATAGAAAAGGCAATCCTCGGCGTATTTAAAATTTGCGAGAGTAAAAAATAATTTTTTTAAAAATTTACTATAGAAAAGGCAATCCTCGGTGTATTTTAAATTTGCGACAGTAAAAAATTATTTTTTGAAAAATTTACTATAGAAAAGGCAATCCTCGGCGTATTTAAAATTTGCAACAGTAAAAAATTATTTTTTGAAAAATTTACTATAGAAAAGGCAATCCTCGGCGTATTTAAAATTTGCGACAGTAAAAAATTATTTTTTGAAAAATTTACTATAGAAAAGGCAATCCTCGGTGTATTTAAAATTTGCGACAATAAAAAAATATTATTTTGACAAATTCACTATAGAAAAGGCAATCCTTGGCGTATTTAAAATCTGCTACAGTAAAAAATTATTTTTTGAAAAATTTACTATAGAAAAGGCAATACTTGGCGTATTTAAAATTTGCGACAGTAAAAAATTATTTTTTGAAAAATTTTCTATAGAAAAGGCAATCCTCGGCGTATTTAAAATTTGCGACAGTGAAAAATTATTTTTTGAAAAATTTACTATAGAAAAGGCAATCCTCGGCGTATTTAAAATTTGCGACAGTAAAAAATTATTTTTTGAAAAATTTACTATAGAAAAGGCAATCCTCGGCGTATTTAAAATTTGCGACAGTAAAAAATTATTTTTTGAAAGTTTACTATAGAAAAGGCAATCCTCGGCGTATTTAAAATTTGCGACAGTAAAAAATTATTTTTTGAAAAATTTACTATAGAAAAGGCAATCCTCGTCGTATTTAAAATTTGCGACAGTAAAAAATTATATTTTGAAAAATTTGCTATAGAAAAGGCAATCCTCGCGTATTTAAAATTTGCGACAGTAAAAAATTATTTTTTGAAAAATTTACTATAGAAAAGACAATCCTCGGCGTATTTAAAATTTGCGACAGTAAAAAAATATTATTTTGACAAATTTGCTATAGAAAAGGCAATGCTCGTTGTATTTAAAATTTGCGACAGTAAAAAATTATTTTTTGAAAAATTTACCATAGAAAAGGCAATCCTCGGCGTATTTAAAATGTGCGACAGTAAAAAATTATTTTTTGAAAAATTTACTATAGAAAAGGCAATCCTCGGCGTATTTAAAATTTGGGAGAGTAAAAAATTATTTTTTGAAAAATTTACTATAGAAAAGGCAATCCTCGGCGTATTTAAAATTTGCCACAGTAAAAAATTATTTTTTGAAAAATTTACTATAGAAAAGGCAATCCTCGGCGTATTTAAAATTTGCGACAGTAAAAAATTATTTTTTGAAAAATTTACTATAGAAAAGGCAATCCTCGGCGTATTTAAAATTTGCGACAGTAAAAAATTATTTTTTGAAAAATTTGCTATAGAAAAGGCAATCCTCGGCGTATTTAAAATGTGCGACAGTAAAAAATTATTTTTTGAAAAATTTACTATAGAAAAGACAATCCTCGGCGTATTTAAAATTTGCGACAGTAAAAAAATATTATTTTGACAAATTCACTATAGAAAAGGCAATCCTCGGCGTATTTAAAATTTGCTACAGTAAAAAATTATTTTTTGAAAAATTTACTATAGAAAAGGCAATACTCGGCGTATTTAAAATTTGCGACAGTAAAAAATTATTTTTTGAAAAATTTACTATAGAAAAGGCAATCCTCGGCGTATTTAAAATTTGCGACAGTAAAAAATTATTTTTTGAAAAATTTACTATAGAAAAGGCAATACTCGGCGTATTTAAAATTTGCGAGAGTAAAAAATTATTTTTTGAAAAATTTACTATAGAAAAGGCAATCCTCGGCGTATTTAAAATTTGCGACAGTAAAAAATAATTTTTTGAAAAATTTACTATAGAAAAGGCAATCCTCGGCGTATTTAAAATTTGCGACAGTAAAAAATTATTTTTTGAAAAATTTGCTATAGAAAAGGCAATCCTCGGCGTATTTAAAATTTGCGACAGTAAAAAATTATTTTTTGAAAAATTTACTATAGAAAAGGCAATCCTCGGCGTATTTAAAATTTGCGACAGTAAAAAATTATTTTTTGAAAAATTTACTATAGAAAAGGCAATACTCGGCGTATTTAAAATTTGCGACAGTAAAAAATTATTTTTTGAAAAATTTACTAGAGAAAAGGCAATCCTCGGCGTATTTAAAATTTGGGACAGTAAAAAATTATTTTTTGAAAAATTTACTATAGAAAAGGCAATCCTCGGCGTATTTAAAATTTGCGACAGTAAAAAATTATTTTTTGAAAAATTTACTATAGAAAGGGCAATCCTCGGCGTATTTAAAATTTGCGACAGTAAAAAATAATTTTTTGAAAAATTTACTATAGAAAAGGCAATCCTCGGCGTATTTAAAATTTGCGACAGTAAAAAATTATTTTTTGAAAAATTTGCTATAGAAAAGGCAATCCTCGGCGTATTTAAAATTTGCGACAGTAAAAAATTATTTTTTGAAAAATTTACTACAGAAAAGACAATCCTCGGCGTATTTAAAATTTGCGACAGTAAAAAAATATTATTTTGACAAATTCACTATAGAAAAGGCAATCCTCGGCGTATTTAAAATTTGCTACAGTAAAAAATTATTTTTTGAAAAATTTACTATAGAAAAGGCAATACTCGGCGTATTTAAAATTTGCGACAGTAAAAAATTATTTTTTGAAAAATTTACTATAGAAAAGGCAATCCTCGGCGTATTTAAAATTTGCGACAGTAAAAAATTATTTTTTGAAAAATTTACTATAGAAAAGGCAATCCTCGGCGTATTTAAAATTTGCGACAGTAAAAAATTATTTTTTGAAAAATTTACTATAGAAAAGGCAATCCTCGGCGTATTTAAAATTTGCGACAGTAAAAAATTATTTTTTGAAAAATTTACTATAGAAAAGACAATCCTCGGCGTATTTAAAATTTGCGACAGTAAAAAATTATTTTTTGAAAAATTTGCTATAGAAAAGGCAATCCTCGGCGTATTTAAAATTTGCGACAGTAAAAAATTATTTTTTGAAAAATTTACTATAGAAAAGACAATCCTCGGCGTATTTAAAATTTGCGACAGTAAAAAATTATTTTTTGAAAAATTTGCTATAGAAAAGGCAATCCTCGGCGTATTTAAAATTTGCGACAGTAAAATATTATTTTTTGAAAAATTTACTATAGAAAAGGCAATCCTCGGCGTATTTAAAATTTCCGACAGTAAAAAATTATTTTTTGAAAAATTTACTATAGAAAAGGCAATCCTAGGCGTATTTAAAATTTTCGACAGTAAAAAATTATTTTTTGAAAAATTTACTATAAAAAAGGCAATCCTCGGCGTATTTAAAATTTCCGACAGTAAAAAATTATTTTTTGACAAATTCACTATAGAAAAGGCAACCCTCGGCGTATTTAAAATTTGCGACAGTAAAAAATTATTTTTTGACAAATTTACTATAGAAAAGGCAATCCTCGGGGTATTTAAAATTTTTGACAGTAAAAAATTATTTTTTGACAAATTCACTATAGAAAAGCTAATCCTCGGCGTATTTAAAATTTGTGACAGTAAAAAATAATTTTTTAAAAATTTACTATAGAAAAGGCAATCCTCGGCGTATTTAAAATTTGCGTCGGTAGAAAATAAATTGTTGAAATATTTACTATAAAAAAGGCAATCCTCGGCGTATTTAAAATTACCAACTGTAAAAAATAATTTTTTTACAAATTTACTATAGAAAAGGCAATCCTCGGCGTATTTAAAATTTTCGACAGTAAAAAATTATTTTTTGACAAATTCACTATAGAAAAGGTAATCCTCGGCGTATTTAAAATTTGTGACAGTAAAAAATAGTTTTTTGAAAAATTGACTATAGTAAAGGCAATCCTCGGTGTATTTAAAATTTGCGACAGCAAAAAATAATTTTTTTTAAAAATTCACTATAGAAAAGGCAATCCTCGGTATATTTAAAATTTGCGACAGTAAAAAATTATTTTTTGACAAATTCACTATAGAAAAGGCAATCTTCGGTATATTTAAAATTTGCGACAGTAAAAAATTATTTTTTGACGAATTCACTATAGAAAAGGCAATCCTCGGCATATTTAAAATTTGAGACAGTAAAAATAATTTCCTGAAAAATATACTCTAGAAAAGGCAATCCTCGGTGTATGTAAAATTTGCGACAATAAAAAATTATTTTTTGAGAAATTTACTATAGAAAAGGCAATACCTGGCGTATTTAAAATTTGCAACGGTAGAAAATAATTTGTTGAAAAATTTACTATAGAAAGGCAATTCCCGGGGTATTTAAAAATTTGCGACCATAAAAAATAAATTGTTGAAAAATTTACTATAGAAAAGTCAATTCCTGGCGTATTTAAAATTTGCGGCGGTAAAAAATAATTTTTTGACAAATTTATTATAAAAAAGGAAATCCTCGGCGTATTTAATATTTGCGACAGTAAAACATTATTTTTTGAAAAATTTACTATAGAAAAGGCAATCCTCGGCGTATTTAAAATTTGCGACAGTAAAAAATTATTTTTTGAAAAATTTACTATAGAAAAGGCAATCCTCGGCGTATTTAAAATTTGCGACAGTAAAAAATTATTTTTTGAAAAATTTACTATAGAAAAGGCAATCCTCGGCGTATTTTAAATTTGCGACAGTAAAAAATTTTGTTTTGAAAAATTTACTATAGAAAAGGCAATCCTCGGCGTATTTAAAATTTGCGACAGTAAAAAATTATTTTTTGAAAAATTTACTATAGAAAAGGCAATCCTCGGCGTATTTAAAATTTGCGACAGTAAGAAATTATTTTTTGAAAAATTTACTATAGAAAAGGCAATCCTCGGCGTATTTAAAATTTGCGAGAGTAAAAAATAATTTTTTAAAAATTTACTATAGAAAAGGCAATCCTCGGTGTATTTTAAATTTGCGACAGTAAAAAATTATTTTTTGAAAAATTTGCTATAGAAAAGGCAATCCTCGGTGTATTTAAAATTTGCAACAGTAAAAAATTATTTTTGAAAAATTTACTATAGAAAAGGCAATCCTCGGCGTATTTAAAATTTGCGACAGTAAAAAATTATTTTTTGAAAAATTTACTATAGAAAACGCAATCCTCGGCGTGTTTAAAATTTGCGACAGCAAAAAAATATTATTTTGACAAATTCACTATAGAAAAGGCAATCCTCGGCGTATTTAAAATTTGCGACAGTAAAAAATTACTTTTTGAAAAATTTACTATAGAAAAGGCAATCCTCGGCGTATTTAAAATTTGCGACAGTAAAAAATAATTGTTTGAAAAATTTACTATAGAAAAGGCAATCCTCGGCGTATTTAAAATTTGCGACAGTAAAAAATTATTTTTGAAAAATTTACTATAGAAAAGGCAATCCTCGGCGGATTTAAAATTTGCGACAGTAAAAAATTATTTTTTGAAAAATTTACTATAGAAAAGGCAATCCTCGGCGTATTTAAAATTTGCGACAGTAAAAAATTATTTTTTGAAAAATTTGCTATAGAAAAGGCAATCCTCGGCGTATTTAAAATTTGCGACAGTAAAAAATTATTTTTTGAAAAATTTACTATAGAAAAGGCAATCCTCGACGTATTTAAAATTTGCGACAGTAAAAAATTATTTTTTGAAAAATTTACTATAGAAAAGGCAATCCTCGGCGTATTTAAAATTTGCGACAGTAAAAAATTATTTTTTGAAAAATTTACTATAGAAAAGGCAATCCTCGACGTATTTAAAATTTGCGACAGTAAAAAAATTATTTTTTGAAAAATTTACTATAGAAAAGACAATCCTCGGCGTATTTAAAATTTGCGACAGTAAAAAATTATTTTTTGAAAAATTTGCTATAGAAAAGGCAATCCTCGGCGTATTTAAAATTTGCGACAGTAAAAAAATTATTTTTGAAAAATTTACTATAGAAAAGGCAATCCTCGGCGTATTTAAAATTTCGGACAGTAAAAAATTATTTTTTGAAAAATTTACTATAGAAAAGGCAATCCTCGGCGTATTTAAAATTTTCGACAGTAAAAAATTATTTTTGAAAAATTTACTATAGAAAAGGCAATCCTCGGCGTATTTAAAATTTGCCACAGTAAAAAATAATTTTTTGAAAAATTTACTATAGAAAAGGCAATCCTCGGCGTATTAAAATTTGCGACAGTAAAAAATAATTTTTTGAAAAATTCACTATAGAAAACGCAATCCTCGGCGTATTTAAAATTTGCGACAGTAAAAAATTATTTTTTGACAAATTCACTGTAGAAAAGGCAACCCTCGGCGTATTTAAAATTTGCGACAGTAAAAAATTATTTTTTGAAAAATTTACTATAGAAAAGCAATCCTCGGCGTATTTAAAATTTGCGACATTAAAAAATAATTTTTTGAGAAATTCACTATAGAAAAGGCAGTCCTCGGCGTATTTAAAATTTGCGACAGTAAAAAATTATTTTTTGACAAATTCACTATAGAAAAGGCAACCCTCGGCGTATTTAAAATTTGCGAGAGTAAAAAATTATTTTTTGAAAAATTTACTATAGAAAAGGCAATCCTCGGCGTATTTAAAATTTGCGACAGTAAAAAATAATTTTTTGAAAAATTCACTATAGAGAAGGCAATCCTCGGCGTATTTAAAATTTGCGACAGTAAAAAATAATTTTTTGAAAAATTCACTATAGAAAAGGCAATTTTCGGCGTATTTAAAATTTGCGACAGTAAAAAATTACTTTTTGACAAATTCACTATAGAAAAGGCAACCCTCGGCGTATTTAAAATTTGCGAGAGTAAAAAATTATTTTTTGAAAAATTTACTATAGAAAAGGCAATCCTCGGCGTATTTAAAATTTGCGACAGTAAAAAATAATTTTTTGAAAAATTCACTATAGAGAAGGCAATCCCCGGCGTATTTAAAATTTGCGACAGTAAAAAATTATTTTTTGACAAATTCACTATAGAAAAGGCAACCCTCGGCGTATTTAAAATTTGCGACAGTAAAAAATTATTTTTTGACAAATTTACTATAGAAAAGGCAATCCTCGGGGTATTTAAAATTTTTGACAGTAAAAAATTATTTATTGACAAATTCACTATAGAAAAGCTAATCCTCGCGTATTTAAAATTTGTGACAGTAAAAAATAATTTTTTTAAAAATTTACTATAGAAAAGGCAATCCTCGGCGTATTTAAAATTTGCGTCGGTAGAAAATAAATTGTTGAAATATTTACTATAAAAAAGGCAATCCTCGGCGTATTTAAAATTAGCGACTGTAAAAAATAATTTTTTTACAAATTTACTATAGAAAAGGCAATCCTCGGCGTATTTAAAATTTTCGACAGTAAAAAATTATTTTTTGACAAATTCACTATAGAAAAGGTAATCCTCGGCGTATTTAAAATTTGTGACAGTAAAAAATAGTTTTTTGAAAAATTTACTATAGTAAAGGCAATCCTCGGTGTATTTAAAATTTGCGACAGCAAAAAATAATTTTTTTTTAAAATTCACTATAGAAAAGGCAATCCTCGGTATATTTAAAATTTGCGACAGTAAAAAATTATTTTTTGACAAATTCACTATAGAAAAGGCAATCCTCGGTATATTTAAAATTTGCGACAGTAAAAAATTATTTTTTTGACAAATTCACTATAGAAAAGGCAATCCTCGGCATATTTAAAATTTGAGACAGTAAAAATAATTTCCTGGAAAATATACTCTAGAAAAGGCAATCCTCGGTGTATGTAAAATTTGCGACAATAAAAAATTATTTTTTGAGAAATTTACTATAGAAAAGGCAATACCTGGCGTATTTAAAATTTGCGACGGTAGAAAATAATTTGTTGAAAAATTTACTATAGAAAGGCAATCCTCGGGGTATTTAAAATTTGCGACCATAAAAAATAAATTGTTGAAAAATTTACTATAGAAAAGTCAATTCCTGGCGTATTTAAAATTTGCGACAGTAAAAAATTATTTTTTGAAAAATTTACTATAGAAAAGGCAATCCTCGGCGTATTTAAAATTTGCGACAGTAAAAAATAATTTTTGAAAAATTTACTATAGAAAAGGCAATCCTCGGCGTATTTAAAATTTGCGACAGTAAAAAATTATTTTTGAAAAATTTACTATAGAAAAGGCAATCCTCGGCGTATTTAAAATTTGCGACAGTAAAAAATTATTTTTTGAAAAATTTACTATAGAAAAGGCAATCCTCGGCGTATTTTAAATTTGCGACAGTAAAAAATTTTGTTTTCAAAAATTTACTATAGAAAAGGCAATCCTCGGCGTATTTAAAATTTGCGACAGTAAAAAATTATTTTTTGAAAAATTTACTATAGAAAAGGCAATCCTCGGCGTATTTAAAATTTGCGACAGTAAGAAATTATTTTTTGAAAAATTTACTATAGAAAAGGCAATCCTCGGCGTATTCAAAATTTGCGAGAGTAAAAAATAATTTTTTAAAAATTTACTATAGAAAAGGCAATCCTCGGCGTATTTAAAATTTGCGACAGTAAAAAATAATTTTTTGAAAAATTTACTATAGAAAAGGCAATCGTCGGCGTATTTAAAATTTGCGACAGTAAAAAATTATTTTTGAAAAATTTACTTATAGAAAAGGCAATCCTCGGCGTATTTAAAATTTGCGACAGTAAAAAATTATTTTTTGAAAAATTTACTATAGAAAAGGCAATCCTCGGCGTATTTAAAATTTGCGACAGTAAAAAATAATTTTTGAAAAATTTACTATAGAAAAGGCAATCCTCGGCGTATTTAAAATTTGCGACAGTAAAAAATTATTTTTTGAAAAATTTACTATAGAAAAGGCAATTCTCGGGGTGTATTTAAAATTTGCGACCATAAAAAATAAATTGTTGAAAAATTTACTACAGAAAAGTCAATTCCTGGCGTATTTAAAATTTGCGACAGTAAAAAATTATTTTTTGAAAAATTTACTATAGAAAAGGCAATCCTCGGCGTATTTAAAATTTGCGACAGTAAAAAATAATTTTTTGAAAAATTTACTATAGAAAAGGCAATCCTCGGCGTATTTAAAATTTGCGACAGTAAAAAATTATTTTTTGAAAAATTTACTATAGAAAAGGCAATCCTCGGCGTATTTAAAATTTGCGACAGTAAAAAATTATTTTTTGAAAAATTTACTATAGAAAAGGCAATCCTCGGCGTATTTTAAATTTGCGACAGTAAAAAATTTTGTTTTCAAAAATTTACTATAGAAAAGGCAATCCTCGGCGTATTTAAAATTTGCGACAGTAAAAAATTATTTTTTGAAAAATTTACTATAGAAAAGGCAATCCTCGGCGTATTTAAAATTTGCGACAGTAAGAAATTATTTTTTGAAAAATTTACTATAGAAAAGGCAACTACCTCGGCGTATTAAAATTTGCGAGAGTAAAAAATAATTCTTTTAAAATTTACTATAGAAAAGGCAATCCTCGGTGTATTTTAAATTTGCGACAGTAAAAAATTATTTTTTGAAAAATTTGCTATAGAAAAGGCAATCCTCGGCGTATTTAAAATTTGCAACAGTAAAAAAATTATTTTTTGAAAAATTTACTATAGAAAAGGCAATCCTCGGCGTATTTAAAATTTGCGACAGTAAAAAATTATTTTTTGAAAAATTTACTATAGAAAACGCAATCCTCGGCGTGTTTAAAATTTTCGACAGCAAAAAAATATTATTTTGACAAATTCACTATAGAAAAGGCAATCCTCGGCGTATTTAAAATTTGCGACAGTAAAAAATTATTTTTTGAAAAATTTACTATAGAAAAGGCAATCCTCGGCGTATTTAAAATTTGCGACAGTAAAAAATAATTTTTTGAAAAATTTACTATAGAAAAGGCAATCCTCGGCGTATTTAAAATTTGCGACAGTAAAAAATTACTTTTTGAAAAATTTACTATAGAAAATGCAATCCTCGGCATATTAAAATTTGCGACAGTAAAAAGTTATTTTTTAAAAATTTACTATAGAAAAGGCAATCCTCGGCGTATTTAAAATTTGCAACAGTAAAAAATTATTTTTTGAAAAATTTACTATAGAAAAGGCAATCCTCGTTGTATTTAAAATTTGCGACAGTTTAAAATTATTTTTTGAAAAATTTACTATAGAAAAGGCAATCTTCGGCGTATTTAAAATTTGCGACATTAAAAAATAATTTTTTGAAAAATTCACTATAGAAAAGGCAATCCTCGGCGTATTTAAAATTTGCGAGAGTAAAAAATAATTTTTTAAAAATTTACTATAGAAAAGGCAATCCTCGGTGTATTTTAAATTTGCGACAGTAAAAAATTATTTTTGAAAAATTTGCTATAGAAAAGGCAATCCTCGGCGTATTTAAAATTTGCAACAGTAAAAAATTATTTTTGAAAAATTTACTATAGAAAAGGCAATCCTCGCGTATTTAAAATTTGCGACAGTAAAAAATTATTTTTTTGAAAAATTTACTATAGAAAAGGCAATCCTCGGCGTATTTTAAATTTGCGACAGTAAAAAATTTTGTTTTCAAAAATTTACTATAGAAAAGGCAATCCTCGGCGTATTTAAAATTTGCGACAGTAAAAAATTATTTTTTGAAAAATTTACTATAGAAAAGGCAATCCTCGGCGTATTTAAAATTTGCGACAGTAAGAAATTATTTTTTGAAAAATTTACTATAGAAAAGGCAATCCTCGGCGTATTTAAAATTTGCGAGAGTAAAAAATAATTTTTTTAAAAATTTACTATAGAAAAGGCAATCCTCGGTGTATTTTAAATTTGCGACAGTAAAAAATTATTTTTTGAAAAATTTGCTATAGAAAAGGCAATCCTCGGCGTATTTAAAATTTGCAACAGTAAAAAATTTTTTTTTGAAAAATTTACTATAGAAAAGGCAATCCTCGGCGTATTTAAAATTTGCGACAGTAAAAAATTATTTTATGAAAAATTTACTATAGAAAACGCAATCCTCGGCGTGTTTAAAATTTTCGACAGCAAAAAAATATTATTTTGACAAATTCACTATAGAAAAAGGCAATCCTCGGCGTATTTAAAATTTGCGACAGTAAAAAATTATTTTTTGAAAAATTTACTATGGAAAAGGCAATCCTCGGCGTATTTAAAATTTGCGACAGTAAAAAATAATTTTTGAAAAATTTACTATAGAAAATGCAATCCTCGGCGTATTTTTTAAAATTTGCGACAGTAAAAAATTACTTTTTGAAAAATTTACTATAGAAAAGGCAATCCTCGGCATATTTAAAATTTGCGACAGTAAAAAGTTATTTTTTAAAAATTTACTATAGAAAAGGCAATCCTCGGCGTATTTAAAATTTGCGACAGTAAAAAATCATTTTTTGAAAAATTTACTATAGAAAAGACAATCCTCGGCGTATTTAAAATTTGCGACAGTAAAAAATAATTTTTTGAAAAATTTGCTATAGAAAAGGCAATCCTCGGCGTATTAAAAATTTGCGACAGTAAAAAATTATTTTTTGAAAAATTTACTATAGAAAAGGCAATCCTCGGCGTATTTAAAATTTGCGACAGTAAAAAATTATTTTTTGAAAAATTTACTATAGAAAAGGCAATCCTCGGCGTATTTAAAATTTGCGACAGTAAGAAATTATTTTTTGAAAAATTTACTATAGAAAAGGCAATCCTCGGCGTATTTAAAATTTGCGAGAGTAAAAAATAATTTTTTTAAAAATTTACTATAGAAAAGGCAATCCTCGGTGTATTTTAAATTTGCGACAGTAAAAAATTATTTTTTGAAAAATTTGCTATAGAAAAGGCAATCCTCGGCGTATTTAAAATTTGCAACAGTAAAAAATTTTTTTTTGAAAAATTTACTATAGAAAAGGCAATCCTCGGCGTATTTAAAATTTGCGACAGTAAAAAATAATTTTTTGAAAAATTCACTATAGAGAAGGCAATCCTCGGCGTATTTAAAATTTGCGACAGTAAAAAATAATTTTTTGAAAAATTCACTATAGAAAAGGCAATTTTCGGCGTATTTAAAATTTGCGACAGTAAAAAATTATTTTTTGACAAATTCACTATAGAAAAGGCAACCCTCGGCGTATTTAAAATTTGCGAGAGTAAAAAATTATTTTTTGAAAAATTTACTATAGAAAAGGCAATCCTCGGCGTATTTAAAATTTGCGACAGTAAAAAATAATTTTTTGAAAAATTCACTATAGAGAAGGCAATCCCCGGCGTATTTAAAATTTGCGACAGTAAAAAATTATTTTTTGACAAATTCACTATAGAAAAGGCAACCCTCGGCGTATTTAAAATTTGCGACAGTAAAAAATTATTTTTTGACAAATTTACTATAGAAAAGGCAATCCTCGGGGTATTTAAAATTTTTGACAGTAAAAAATTATTTATTGACAAATTCACTATAGAAAAGCTAATCCTCGGCGTATTTAAAATTTGTGACAGTAAAAAATAATTTTTTTAAAAATTTACTATAGAAAAGGCAATCCTCGGCGTATTTAAAATTTGCGTCGGTAGAAAATAAATTGTTGAAATATTTACTATAAAAAAGGCAATCCTCGGCGTATTTAAAATTAGCGACTGTAAAAAATAATTTTTTTACAAATTTACTATAGAAAAGGCAATCCTCGGCGTATTTAAAATTTTCGACAGTAAAAAATTATTTTTTGACAAATTCACTATAGAAAAGGTAATCCTCGGCGTATTTAAAATTTGTGACAGCAAAAAATTGTTTTTTGAAAAATTTACTATTTTAAAGGCAATCCTCGGTGTATTTAAAATTTGCGACAGCAAAAAATAATTTTTTTTAAAAATTCACTATAGAAAAGGCAATCCTCGGTATATTTAAAATTTGCGACAGTAAAAAATTATTTTTTGACAAATTCACTATAGAAAAGGCAATCCTCGGTATATTTAAAATTTGCGACAGTAAAAAATTATTTTTTGACAAATTCACTATAGAAAAGGCAATCCTCGGCATATTTAAAATTTGAGACAGTAAAAATAATTTCCTGGAAAATATACTCTAGAAAAGGCAATCCTCGGTGTATGTAAAATTTGCGACAATAAAAAATTATTTTTTGAGAAATTTACTATAGAAAAGGCAATACCTGGCGTATTTAAAATTTGCGACGGTAGAAAATAATTTGTTGAAAAATTTACTATAGAAAGGCAATCCTCGGGGTATTTAAAATTTGCGACCATAAAAAATAAATTGTTGAAAAATTTACTATAGAAAAGTCAATTCCTGGCGTATTTAAAATTTGCGACAGTAAAAAATTATTTTTTGAAAAATTTACTATAGAAAAGGCAATCCTCGGCGTATTTAAAATTTGCGACAGTAAAAAATAATTTTTTGAAAAATTTACTATAGAAAAGGCAATCCTCGGCGTATTTTAAATTTGCGACAGTAAAAAATTTTGTTTTCAAAAATTTACTATAGAAAAGGCAATCCTCGGCGTATTTAAAATTTGCGACAGTAAAAAATTATTTTTTGAAAAATTTACTATAGAAAAGGCAATCCTCGGCGTATTTAAAATTTGCGACAGTAAGAAATTATTTTTTGAAAAATTTACTATAGAAAAGGCAATCCTCGGCGTATTTAAAATTTGCGAGAGTAAAAAATAATTTTTTTAAAAATTTACTATAGAAAAGGCAATCCTCGGCGTATTTAAAATTTGCGACAGTAAAAAATAATTTTTTGAAAAATTTACTATAGAAAAGGCAATCCTCGGCGTATTTAAAATTTGCGACAGTAAAAAATTATTTTTTGAAAAATTTACTATAGAAAAGGCAATCCTCGGCGTATTTAAAATTTGCGACAGTAAAAAATTATTTTTTGAAAAATTTACTATAGAAAAGGCAATCCTCGGCGTATTTAAAATTTGCGACAGTAAAAAATAATTTTTTGAAAAATTTACTATAGAAAAGGCAATCCTCGGCGTATTTAAAATTTGCGACAGTAAAAAATTATTTTTTGAAAAATTTACTATAGAAAAGGCAATCCTCGGGGTATTTAAAATTTGCGACCATAAAAAATAAATTGTTGAAAAATTTACTACAGAAAAGTCAATTCCTGGCGTATTTAAAATTTGCGACAGTAAAAAATTATTTTTTGAAAAATTTACTATAGAAAAGGCAATCCTCGGCGTATTTAAAATTTGCGACAGTAAAAAATAATTTTTTGAAAAATTTACTATAGAAAAGGCAATCCTCGGCGTATTTAAAATTTGCGACAGTAAAAAATTATTTTTTGAAAAATTTACTATAGAAAAGGCAATCCTCGGCGTATTTAAAATTTGCGACAGTAAAAAATTATTTTTTGAAAAATTTACTATAGAAAAGGCAATCCTCGGCGTATTTTAAATTTGCGACAGTAAAAAATTTTGTTTTCAAAAATTTACTATAGAAAAGGCAATCCTCGGCGTATTTAAAATTTGCGACAGTAAAAAATTATTTTTTGAAAAATTTACTATAGAAAAGGCAATCCTCGGCGTATTTAAAATTTGCGACAGTAAGAAATTATTTTTTGAAAAATTTACTATAGAAAAGGCAATCCTCGGCGTATTTAAAATTTGCGAGAGTAAAAATAATTTTTTTAAAAATTTACTATAGAAAAGGCAATCCTCGGTGTATTTTAAATTTGCGACAGTAAAAAATTATTTTTTGAAAAATTTGCTATAGAAAAGGCAATCCTCGGCGTATTTAAAATTTGCAACAGTAAAAAATTATTTTTTGAAAAATTTACTATAGAAAAGGCAATCCTCGGCGTATTTAAAATTTGCGACAGTAAAAAATTATTTTTTGAAAAATTTACTATAGAAAACGCAATCCTCGGCGTGTTTAAAATTTTCGACAGCAAAAAAATATTATTTTGACAAATTCACTATAGAAAAGGCAATCCTCGGCGTATTTAAAATTTGCGACAGTAAAAAATTATTTTTTGAAAAATTTACTATAGAAAAGGCAATCCTCGGCGTATTTAAAATTTGCGACAGTAAAAAATAATTTTTTGAAAAATTTACTATAGAAAAGGCAATCCTCGGCGTATTTAAAATTTGCGACAGTAAAAAATTACTTTTTGAAAAATTTACTATAGAAAAGGCAATCCTCGGCATATTTAAAATTTGCGACAGTAAAAAGTTATTTTTTAAAAATTTACTATAGAAAAGGCAATCCTCGGCGTATTTAAAATTTGCAACAGTAAAAAATTATTTTTTGAAAAATTTACTATAGAAAAGGCAATCCTCGTTGTATTTAAAATTTGCGACAGTTTAAAATTATTTTTTGAAAAATTTACTATAGAAAAGGCAATCTTCGGCGTATTTAAAATTTGCGACATTAAAAAATAATTTTTTGAAAAATTCACTATAGAAAAGGCAATCCTCGGCGTATTTAAAATTTGCGAGAGTAAAAAATAATTTTTTTAAAAAATTTACTATAGAAAAGGCAATCCTCGGTGTATTTTAAATTTGCGACAGTAAAAAATTATTTTTTGAAAAATTTGCTATAGAAAAGGCAATCCTCGGCGTATTTAAAATTTGCAACAGTAAAAAATTATTTTTTGAAAAATTTACTATAGAAAAGGCAATCCTCGGCGTATTTAAAATTTGCGACAGTAAAAAATTATTTTTTGAAAAATTTACTATAGAAAAGGCAATCCTCGGCGTATTTTAAATTTGCGACAGTAAAAAATTTTGTTTTCAAAAATTTACTATAGAAAAGGCAATCCTCGGCGTATTTAAAATTTGCGACAGTAAAAAATTATTTTTTGAAAAATTTACTATAGAAAAGGCAATCCTCGGCGTATTTAAAATTTGCGACAGTAAGAAATTATTTTTTGAAAAATTTACTATAGAAAAGGCAATCCTCGGCGTATTTAAAATTTGCGAGAGTAAAAAATAATTTTTTTAAAAATTTACTATAGAAAAGGCAATCCTCGGTGTATTTTAAATTTGCGACAGTAAAAAATTATTTTTTGAAAAATTTGCTATAGAAAAGGCAATCCTCGGCGTATTTAAAATTTGCAACAGTAAAAAATTTTTTTTTGAAAAATTTACTATAGAAAAGGCAATCCTCGGCGTATTTAAAATTTGCGACAGTAAAAAATTATTTTTTGAAAAATTTACTATAGAAAACGCAATCCTCGGCGTGTTTAAAATTTTCGACAGCAAAAAAATATTATTTTGACAAATTCACTATAGAAAAGGCAATCCTCGGCGTATTTAAAATTTGCGACAGTAAAAAATTATTTTTTGAAAAATTTACTATGGAAAAGGCAATCCTCGGCGTATTTAAAATTTGCGACAGTAAAAAATAATTTTTTGAAAAATTTACTATAGAAAATGCAATCCTCGGCGTATTTAAAATTTGCGACAGTAAAAAACTACTTTTTGAAAAATTTACTATAGAAAAGGCAATCCTCGGCATATTTAAAATTTGCGACAGTAAAAAGTTATTTTTTAAAAATTTACTATAGAAAAGGCAATCCTCGGCGTATTTAAAATTTGCGACAGTAAAAAATCATTTTTTGAAAAATTTACTATAGAAAAGACAATCCTCGGCGTATTTAAAATTTGCGACAGTAAAAAATAATTTTTTGAAAAATTTGCTATAGAAAAGGCAATCCTCGGCGTATTTAAAATTTGCGACAGTAAAAAATTATTTTTTGAAAAATTTACTATAGAAAAGGCAATCCTCGGCGTATTTAAAATTTCCGACAGTAAAAAATTATTTTTTGAAAAATTTACTATAGAAAAGGCAATCCTCGGCGTATTTAAAATTTTCGACAGTAAAAAATTATTTTTTGAAAAATTTACTATAGAAAAGGCAATCCTCGGCGTATTTAAATTTTGCGACAGTAAAAAATAATTTTTTGAAAAATTTACTATAGAAAAGGCAATCCTCGGCGTATTTAAAATTTGCGACAGTAAAAAATAATTTTTTGAAAAATTCACTATAGAAAACGCAATCCTCGGCGTATTTAAAATTTGCGACAGTAAAAAATTATTTTTTGACAAATTCACTATAGAAAAGGCAACCCTCGGCGTATTTAAAATTTGCGACAGTAAAAAATTATTTTTTGAAAAATTTACTATAGAAAAGCAATCCTCGGCGTATGTAAAATTTGCGACATTAAAAAATAATTTTTTGAAAAATTCACTATAGAAAAGGCAGTCCTCGGCGTATTTAAAATCTGCGACAGTAAAAAATTATTTTTTGACAAATTCACTATAGAAAAGGCAACCCTCGGCGTATTTAAAATTTGCGAGAGTAAAAAATTATTTTTTGAAAAATTTACTATAGAAAAGGCAATCCTAGGCGTATTTAAAATTTGCGACAGTAAAAAATAATTTTTTTAAAAATTCACTATAGAGAAGGCAATCCTCGGCGTATTTAAAATTTGCGACAGTAAAAAATAATTTTTTGAAAAATTCACTATAGAAAAGGCAATTTTCGGCGTATTTAAAATTTGCGACAGTAAAAAATTATTTTTTGACAAATTCACTATAGAAAAGGCAACCCTCGGCGTATTTAAAATTTGCGAGAGTAAAAAATTATTTTTTGAAAAATTTACTATAGAAAAGGCAATCCTCGGCGTATTTAAAATTTGCGACAGTAAAAAATAATTTTTTGAAAAATTCACTATAGAGAAGGCAATCCCCGGCGTATTTAAAATTTGCGACAGTAAAAAATTATTTTTTGACAAATTCACTATAGAAAAGGCAACCCTCGGCGTATTTAAAATTTGCGACAGTAAAAAATTAGTTTTTGACAAATTTACTATAGAAAAGGCAATCCTCGGGGTATTTAAAATTTTTGACAGTAAAAAATTATTTATTGACAAATTCACTATAGAAAAGCTAATCCTCGGCGTATTTAAAATTTGTGACAGTAAAAAATAATTTTTTTAAAAATTTACTATATAAAAGGCAATCCTCGGCGTATTTAAAATTTGCGTCGGTAGAAAATAAATTGTTGAAATATTTACTATAAAAAAGGCAATCCTCGGCGTATTTAAAATTAGCGACTGTAAAAAATAATTTTTTTACAAATTTACTATAGAAAAGGCAATCCTCGGCGTATTTAAAATTTTCGACAGTAAAAAATTATTTTTTGACAAATTCACTATAGAAAAGGTAATCCTCGGTATATTTAAAATTTGCGACAGTAAAAAATTATTTTTTGACAAATTCACTATAGAAAAGGCAATCCTCGGTATATTTAAAATTTGCGACAGTAAAAAATTATTTTTTGACAAATTCACTATAGAAAAGGCAATCCTCGGCATATTTAAAATTTGAGACAGTAAAAATAATTTCCTGAAAAATATACTCTAGAAAAGGCAATCCTCGGTGTATGTAAAATTTGCGACAATAAAAAATTATTTTTTGAGAAATTTACTATAGAAAAGGCAATACCTGGCGTATTTAAAATTTGCGACGGTAGAAAATAATTTGTTGAAAAATTTACTATAGAAAGGCAATCCTCGGGGTATTTAAAATTTGCGACAGTAAAAAATTATTTTTTGAAAAATTTACTATAGAAAAGGCAATCCTCGGCGTATTTAAAATTTGCGACAGTAAAAAATTATTTTTTGAAAAATTTACTATAGAAAAGGCAATCCTCGGCGTATTTAAAATTTGCGACAGTAAAAAATTATTTTTGAAAAATTTACTATAGAAAAGGCAATCCTCGGCGTATTTTAAATTTGCGACAGTAAAAAATTTTGTTTTCAAAAATTTACTATAGAAAAGGCAATCCTCGGCGTATTTAAAATTTGCGACAGTAAAAAATTATTTTTTGAAAAATTTACTATAGAAAAGGCAATCCTCGGCGTATTTAAAATTTGCGACAGTAAGAAGTTATTTTTTGAAAAATTTACTATAGAAAAGGCAATCCTCGGCGTATTTAAAATTTGCGAGAGTAAAAAATAATTTTTTTAAAAATTTACTATAGAAAAGGCAATCCTCGGTGTATTTTAAATTTGCGACAGTAAAAAATTATTTTTTGAAAAATTTACTACAGAAAAGGCAATCCTCGGCGTATTTAAAATTTGCGACAGTAAAAAATTATTTTTTGAAAAATTTACTATAGAAAAGGCAATCCTCGTTGTATTTAAAATTTGCGACAGTTTAAAATTATTTTTTGAAAAATTTACTATAGAAAAGGCAATCCTCGGCGTATTTAAAATTTGCGACATTAAAAAATAATTTTTTGAAAAATTCACTATAGAAAAGGCAATCCTCGGCGTATTTAAAATTTGCGAGAGTAAAAAATAATTTTTTTAAAAATTTACTATAGAAAAGGCAATCCTCGGTGTATTTTAAATTTGCGACAGTAAAAAATTATTTTTTGAAAAATTTGCTATAGAAAAGTCAATCCTCGGCGTATTTAAAATTTGCAACAGTAAAAAATTATTTTTTGAAAAATTTACTATAGAAAAGGCAATCCTCGGCGTATTTAAAATTTGCGACAGTAAAAAATTATTTTTCGAAAAATTTACTATAGAAAAGGCAATCCTCGTTGTATTTAAAATTTGCGACAGTTTAAAATTATTTTTTGAAAAATTTACTATAGAAAAGGCAATCCTCGGCGTATTTAAAATTTGGGACATTAAAAAATAATTTTTTGAAAAATTCACTATAGAAAAGGCAATCCTCGGCGTATTTAAAATTTGCGAGAGTAAAAAAATAATTTTTTTAAAAATTTACTATAGAAAAGGCAATCCTCGGTGTATTTTAAATTTGCGACAGTAAAAAATTATTTTTTGAAAAATTTGCTATAGAAAAGGCAATCCTCGGCGTATTTAAAATTTGCAACAGTAAAAAATTATTTTTTGAAAAATTTACTATAGAAAAGGCAATCCTCGGCGTATTTAAAATTTGCGACAGTAAAAAATTATTTTTTGAAAAATTTACTATAGAAAAGGCAATCGGCGTATTTTATATTTGCGACAGTAAAAAATTTTGTTTTCAGAAATTTACTATAGAAAAGGCAATCCTCGGCGTATTTAAAATTTGCGACAGTAAAAAATTATTTTTTGAAAAATTTACTATAGAAAAGGCAATCCTCGGCGTATTTAAAATTTGCGACAGTAAGAAATTATTTTTTGAAAAATTTACTATAGAAAAGGCAATCCTCGGCGTATTTAAAATTTGCGAGAGTAAAAAATAATTTTTTTAAAAATTTACTATAGAAAAGGCAATCCTCGGTGTATTTTAAATTTGCGACAGTAAAAAATTATTTTTTGAAAAATTTGCTATAGAAAAGGCAATCCTCGGCGTATTTAAAATTTGCAACAGTAAAAAATTATTTTTTGAAAAATTTACTATAGAAAAGGCAATCCTCGGCGTATTTAAAATTTGCGACAGTAAAAAATTATTTTTTGAAAAATTTACTATAGAAAAGGCAATCCTCGGCGTATTTAAAATTTGCGACAGTAAAAAATAATTTTTTGAAAAATTTACTATAGAAAAGGCAATCCTCGGCGTATTTAAAATTTGCGACAGTAAAAAATTACTTTTTGAAAAATTTACTATAGAAAAGGCAATCCTCGGCATATTTAAAATTTGCGACAGTAAAAAGTAATTTTTTAAAAATTTACTATAGAAAAGGCAATCCTCGGCGTATTTAAAATTTGCGACAGTAAAAAATTATTTTTTGAAAAATTTACTATAGAAAAGACAATCCTCGGCGTATTTAAAATTTGCGACAGTAAAAAATTATTTTTTGAAAAATTTGCTATAGAAAAGGCAATCCTCGGCGTATTTAAAATTTGCGACAGTAAAAAATTATTTTTTGAAAAATTTACTATAGAAAAGGCAATCCTCGGCGTATTTAAAATTTCCGACAGTAAAAAATTATTTTTTGAAAAATTTACTATAGAAAAGGCAATCCTCGGCGTATTTAAAATTTTCGACAGTAAAAAAATTATTTTTTGAAAAATTTACTATAGAAAAGGCAATCCTCGGCGTATTTAAAATTTGCGACAGTAAAAAATAATTTTTTGAAAAATTTACTATAGAAAAGGCAATCCTCGGCGTATTTAAAATTTGCGACAGTAAAAAATAATTTTTTGAAAAATTCACTATAGAAAACGCAATCCTCGGCGTATTTAAAATTTGCGACAGTAAAAAATTATTTTTTGACAAATTCACTATAGAAAAGGCAACCCTCGGCGTATTTAAAATTTGCGACAGTAAAAAATTATTTTTTGAAAAATTTACTATAGAAAAGCAATCCTCGGCGTATGTAAAATTTGCGACATTAAAAAATAATTTTTTGAAAAATTCACTATAGAAAAGGCAGTCCTCGGCGTATTTAAAATTTGCGACAGTAAAAAATTATTTTTTGACAAATTCACTATAGAAAAGGCAACCCTCGGCGTATTTAAAATTTGCGAGAGTAAAAAATTATTTTTTGAAAAATTTACTATAGAAAAGGCAATCCTAGGCGTATTTAAAATTTGCGACAGTAAAAACTAATTTTTTGAAAAATTCACTATAGAGAAGGCAATCCTCGGCGTATTTAAAATTTGCGACAGTAAAAAATAATTTTTTGAAAAATTCACTATAGAAAAGGCAATTTTCGGCGTATTTAAAATTTGCGACAGTAAAAAATTATTTTTTGACAAATTCACTATAGAAAAGGCAACCCTCGGCGTATTTAAAATTTGCGAGAGTAAAAAATTATTTTTTGAAAAATTTACTATAGAAAAGGCAATCCTCGGCGTATTTAAAATTTGCGACAGTAAAAAATAATTTTTTGAAAAATTCACTATAGAGAAGGCAATCCCCGGCGTATTTAAAATTTGCGACAGTAAAAAAATTATTTTTTGACAAATTCACTATAGAAAAGGCAACCCTCGGCGTATTTAAAATTTGCGACAGTAAAAAATTATTTTTTTAAAAATTTACTATAGAAAAGGCAATCCTCGGTGTATTTTAAATTTGCGACAGTAAAAAATTATTTTTTGAAAAATTTGCTATAGAAAAGGCAATCCTCGGCGTATTTAAAATTTGCAACAGTAAAAAATTATTTTTGAAAAATTTACTATAGAAAAAGCAATCCTCGGCGTATTTAAAATTTGCGACAGTAAAAAATTATTTTTTGAAAAATTTACTATAGAAAACGCAATCCTCGGCGTGTTTAAAATTTTCGACAGCAAAAAAATATTATTTTGACAAATTCACTATAGAAAAGGCAATCCTCGGCGTATTTAAAATTTGCGACAGTAAAAAATTATTTTTTGAAAAATTTACTATGGAAAAGGCAATCCTCGGCGTATTTAAAATTTGCGACAGTAAAAAATAATTTTTTGAAAAATTTACTATAGAAAATGCAATCCTCGGCGTATTTAAAATTTGCGACAGTAAAAAATTACTTTTTGAAAAATTTACTATAGAAAAGGCAATCCTCGGCATATTTAAAATTTGCGACAGTAAAAAGTTATTTTTTAAAAATTTACTATAGAAAAGGCAATCCTCGGCGTATTTAAAATTTGCGACAGTAAAAATTTATTTTTTGAAAAATTTACTATAGAAAAGAAAATCCTCGGCGTATTTAAAATTTGCGACAGTAAAAAATTATTTTTTGAAAAATTTGCTATAGAAAAGGCAATCCTCGGCGTATTTAAAATTTGCGACAGTAAAAAATTATTTTTTGAAAAATTTACTATAGAAAAGGCAATCCTCGGCGTATTTAAATTTTGCGACAGTAAAAAATAATTTTTTGAAAAATTTACTATAGAAAAGGCAATCCCCGGCGTATTTAAAATTTGCGACAGTACAAAATAATTTTTTGAAAAATTCACTATAGAAAACGCAATCCTCGGCGTATTTAAAATTTGCGACTGTAAAAAATTATTTTTTGACAAATTCACTATAGAAAAGGCAACCCTCGGCGTATTTAAAATTTGCGACAGTAAAAAATTATTTTTTGAAAAATTTACTATAGAAAAGCAATCCTCGGCGTATGTAAAATTTGCGACATTAAAAAATAATTTTTTGAAAAATTCACTATAGAAAAGGCAGGTCCTCGGTGTATTTAAAATCTGCGACAGTAAAAAATTATTTTTTGACAAATTCACTATAGAAAAGGCAACCCTCGGCGTATTTAAAATTTGCGAGAGTAAAAAATTATTTTTTGAAAAATCTACTATAGAAAAGGCAATCCTAGGCGTATTTAAAATTTGCGACAGTAAAAAATAATTTTTCGAAAAATTCACTATAGAGAAGGCAATCCTCGGCGTATTTAAAATTTGCGACAGTAAAAAATAATTTTTTGAAAAATTCACTATAGAAAAGGCAATTTTCGGCGTATTTAAAATTTGCGACAGTAAAAAATTATTTTTTGACAAATTCACTATAGAAAAGGCAACCCTCGGCGTATTTAAAATTTGCGAGAGTAAAAAATTATTTTTTTGAAAAATTTACTATAGAAAAGGCAATCCTCGGCGTATTTAAAATTTGCGACAGTAAAAAATAATTTTTTGAAAAATTCACTATAGAGAAGGCAATCCCCGGCGTATTTAAAATTTGCGACAGTAAAAAATTATTTTTTGACAAATTCACTATAGAAAAGGCAACCCTCGGCGTATTTAAAATTTGCGACAGTAAAAAATTATTTTTTGACAAATTTACTATAGAAAAGGCAATCCTCGGGGTATTTAAAATTTTTGACAGTAAAAAATTATTTATTGACAAATTCACTATAGAAAAAGCTAATCCTCGGCGTATTTAAAATTTGTGACAGTAAAAAATAATTTTTTTAAAAATTTACTATAGAAATGGCAATCCTCGGCGTATTTAAAATTTGCGTCGGTAGAAAATAAATTGTTGAAATATTTACTATAAAAAAGGCAATCCTCGGCCGTATTTAAAATTAGCGACTGTAAAAAATAATTTTTTTACAAATTTACTATAGAAAAGGCAATCCTCGGCGTATTTAAAATTTTCGACAGTAAAAAATTATTTTTTGACAAATTCACTATAGAAAAGGTAATCCTCGGCGTATTTAAAATTTGTGACAGTAAAAAAATTGTTTTTTGAAAAATTTACTATAGTAAAGGCAATCCTCGGTGTATTTTAAAATTTGCGACAGCAAAAAATAATTTTTTTTTAAAAATTCACTATAGAAAAGGCAATCCTCGGTATATTTTAAAATTTGCGACAGTAAAAAATTATTTTTTGACAAATTCACTATAGAAAAGGCAATCCTCGGTATATTTAAAATTTGCGACAGTAAAAAATTATTTTTTGACAAATTCACTATAGAAAAGGCAATCCTCGGCATATTTAAAATTTGAGACAGTATAAATAATTCCTGAAAAATATACTCTAGAAAAGGCAATCCTCGGTGTATGTAAAATTTGCGACAATAAAAAATTATTTTTTGAGAAATTTACTATAGAAAAGGCAATACCTGGCGTATTTAAAATTTGCGACGGTAGAAAATAATTTGTTGAAAAATTTACTATAGAAAGGCAATCCTCGGGGTATTTAAAATTTGCGACCATAAAAAATAAATTGTTGAAAAATTTACTATAGAAAAGTCAATTCCTGGCGTATTTAAAATTTGCGGCGGTAAAAAATAATTTTTTGACAAATTTATTATAAAAAAGGAAATCCTCGGCGTATTTAAAATTTGCGACAGTAAAAAATTATTTTTTGAAAAATTTACTATAGAAAAGGCAATCCTCGGCGTATTTAAAATTTGCGACAGTAAAAAATTATTTTTTGAAAAATTTACTATAGAAAAGGCAATCCTCGGCGTATTTAAAATTTGCGACAGTAAAAAATTATTTTTTGAAAAATTTACTATAGAAAAGGCAATCCTCGGCGTATTTTAAATTTGCGACAGTAAAAAATTTTGTTTTCAAAAATTTACTATAGAAAAGGCAATCCCCGGCGTATTTAAAATTTGCGACAGTAAAAAATTATTTTTTGAAAAATTTACTATAGAAAAGGCAATCCTCGGCGTATTTAAAATTTGCGACAGTAAGAAATTATGTTTTGAAAAATTTACTATAGAAAAGGCAATCCTCGGCGTATTTAAAATTTGCGAGAGTAAAAAATAATTTTTTTAAAATTTACTATAGAAAAGGCAATCCTCGGTGTATTTTAAATTTGCGACAGTAAAAAATTATTTTTTGAAAATTTGCTATAGAAAAGGCAATCCTCGGCGTATTTAAAATTTGCAACAGTAAAAAAATTATTTTTTGAAAAATTTACTATAGAAAAGGCAATCCTCGGCGTATTTAAAATTTGCGACAGTAAAAAATTATTTTTTGAAAAATTTACTATAGAAAAGGCAATCCTCGGCGTATTTAAATTTGCGACAGTAAAAAATTTTGTTTTCAAAAATTTACTATAGAAAAGGCAATCCTCGGCGTATTTAAAATTTGCGACAGTAAAAAATTATTTTTTGAAAAATTTACTATAGAAAAGGCAATCCTCGGCGTATTTAAAATTTGCGACAGTAAGAAATTATTTTTTGAAAAATTTACTATAGAAAAGGCAATCCTCGGCGTATTTAAAATTTGCGAGAGTAAAAAATAATTTTTTTAAAAATTTACTATAGAAAAGGCAATCCTCGGTGTATTTTAAATTTGCGACAGTAAAAAAATATTTTTTGAAAAATTTGCTATAGAAAAGGCAATACTCGGCGTATTTAAAATTTGCAACAGTAAAAAATTATTTTTTGAAAAATTTACTATAGAAAAGGCAATCCTCGGCGTATTTAAAATTTGCGACAGTAAAAAATTATTTTTGAAAAATTTACTATAGAAAACGCAATCCTCGGCGTGTTTAAAATTTTCGACAGCAAAAAAAATATTATTTTGACAAATTCACTATAGAAAAGGCAATCCTCGGCGTATTTAAAATTTGCGACAGTAAAAAATTATTTTTTGAAAAATTTACTATAGAAAAGGCAATCCTCGGCGTATTTAAAATTTGCGACAGTAAAAAATAATTTTTTGAAAAATTTACTATAGAAAAGGCAATCCTCGGCGTATTTAAAATTTGCGACAGTAAAAAATTACTTTTTGAAAATTTACTATAGAAAAGGCAATCCTCGGCATATTTAAAATTTGCGACAGTAAAAAGTTATTTTTAAAAATTTACTATAGAAAAGGCAATCCTCGGCGTATTTAAAAATTGCGACAGTAAAAAATAATTTTTTGAAAATTTACTATAGAAAAGACAATCCTCGGCGTATTTAAAATTTGCGACAGTAAAAAATTATTTTTTGAAAAATTTGCTATAGAAAAGGCAATCCTCGGCGTATTTAAAATTTGCGACAGTAAAAAATTATTTTTGAAAAATTTACTATAGAAAAGGCAATCCTCGGCGAATTTAAAATTTGCGACAGTAAAAAATTATTTTTTGAAAAATTTACTATAGAAAAGGCAATCCTCGGCGTATTTTAAATTTGCGACAGTAAAAAATTTTGTTTTCAAAAATTTACTATAGAAAAGGCAATCCTCGGCGTATTTAAAATTTGCGACAGTAAAAAATTATTTTTTGAAAAATTTACTATAGAAAAGGCAATCCTCGTTGTATTTAAAATTTGCGACAGTTTAAAATTATTTTTTGAAAAATTTACTATAGAAAAGGCAATCCTCGGCGTATTTAAAATTTGCGACATTAAAAAATAATTTTTTGAAAAATTCACTATAGAAAAGGCAATCCTCGGCGTATTTAAAATTTGCGAGAGTAAAAAATAATTTTTTTAAAAATTTACTATAGAAAAGGCAATCCTCGGTTGTATTTTAAATTTGCGACAGTAAAAAATTATTTTTTTGAAAAATTTGCTATAGAAAAGGCAATCCTCGGCGTATTTCAAATTTGCAACAGTAAAAAATTATTTTTTTGAAAAATTTACTATAGAAAAGGCAATCCTCGGCGTATTTAAAATTTGCGACAGTAAAAAATATTTTTTGAAAAATTTACTATAGAAAAGGCAATCCTCGGCGTGTTTTAAATTTGCGACAGTAAAAAATTTTGTTTTCAAAAATTTACTATAGAAAAGGCAATCCTCGGCGTATTTAAAATTTGCGACAGTAAAAAATATTTTTTGAAAAATTTACTATAGAAAAGGCAATCCTCGTTGTATTTAAAATTTGCGACAGTTTAAAATTATTTTTTGAAAAATTACTATAGAAAAGGCAATCCTCGGCGTATTTAAAATTTGCGACATTAAAAAATAATTTTTGAAAAATTCACTATAGAAAAGGCAATCCTCGGCGTATTTAAAATTTGCGAGAGTAAAAAATAATTTTTTTAAAAATTTACTATAGAAAAGGCAATCCTCGGTGTATTTTAAATTTGCGACAGTAAAAAATTATTTTTTGAAAAATTTGCTATAGAAAAGTCAATCCTCGGCGTATTTAAAATTTGCAACAGTAAAAAATTATTTTTTGAAAAATTTACTATAGAAAAGGCAATCCTCGGCGTATTTAAAATTTGCGACAGTAAAAAATTATTTTTTGAAAAATTTACTATAGAAAAGGCAATCCTCGTTGTATTTAAAATTTGCGACAGTTTAAAATTATTTTTTGAAAAATTTACTATAGAAAAGGCAATCCTCGGCGTATTTAAAATTTGCGACATTAAAAAAATAATTTTTTGAAAAATTCACTATAGAAAGGCAATCCTCGGCGTATTTAAAATTTGCGAGAGTACAAAATAATTTTTTTAAAAATTTACTATAGAAAAGGCAATCCTCGGTGTATTTTAAATTTGCGACAGTAAAAAATTATTTTTTGAAAAATTTGCTATAGAAAAGGCAATCCTCGGCGTATTTAAAATTTGCAACAGTAAAAAATTATTTTTTGAAAAATTTACTATAGAAAAGGCAATCCTCGGCGTATTTAAAAATTTGCGACAGTAAAAAATTATTTTTTGAAAAATTTACTATAGAAAAGGCAATCCTCGGCGTATTTTAAATTTGCGACAGTAAAAAATTTTGTTTTCAGAAATTTACTATAGAAAAGCAATCCTCGGCGTATTTAAAATTTGCGACAGTAAAAAATTATTTTTTGAAAAATTTACTATAGAAAAGGCAATCCTCGGCGTATTTAAAAATTTGCGACAGTAAGAAATTATTTTTGAAAATTTACTATAGAAAAGGCAATCCTCGGCGTATTTAAAATTTGCGAGAGTAAAAAATAATTTTTTAAAAATTTACTATAGAAAAGGCAATCCTCGGTGTATTTTAAATTTGCGACAGTAAAAAATTATTTTTTGAAAAATTTGCTATAGAAAAGGCAATCCTCGGCGTATTTAAAATTTGCAACAGTAAAAAATTATTTTTTGAAAAATTTACTATAGAAAAGGCAATCCTCGGCGTATTTAAAATTTGCGACAGTAAAAAATTATTTTTTGAAAAATTTACTATAGAAAACGCAATCCTCGGCGTGTTTAAAATTTTCGACAGCAAAAAAATATTATTTTGACAAATTCACTATAGAAAAGGCAATCCTCGGCGTATTTAAAATTTGCGACAGTAAAAAATTATTTTTTGAAAAATTTACTATAGAAAAGGCAATCCTCGGCGTATTTAAAATTTGCGACAGTAAAAAATAATTTTTTGAAAAATTTACTATAGAAAAGGCAATCCTCGGCGTATTTAAAATTTGCGACAGTAAAAAATTACTTTTTGAAAAATTTACTATAGAAAAGGCAATCCTCGGCATATTTAAAATTTGCGACAGTAAAAAGTTTATTTTTTAAAAATTTACTATAGAAAAGGCAATCCTCGGCGTATTTAAAATTTGCGACAGTAAAAAATTATTTTTTGAAAAATTTACTATAGAAAAGACAATCCTCGGCGTATTTAAAATTTGCGACAGTTAAAAAATTTTTTTTTGAAAAATTTGCTATAGAAAAGGCAATCCTCGGCGTATTTAAAATTTGCGACAGTAAAAAATTATTTTTTGAAAAATTTACTATAGAAAAGGCAATCCTCGGCGTATTTAAAATTTCCGACAGTAAAAATTATTTTTTGAAAAATTTACTATAGAAAAGGCAATCCTCGGCGTATTTAAAATTTTCGACAGTAAAAAATTATTTTTGAAAAATTTACTATAGAAAAGGCAATCCTCGGCGTATTTAAAATTTGCGACAGTAAAAAATAATTTTTTGAAAAATTTACTATAGAAAAGGCAATCCTCGGCGTATTTAAAATTTGCGACAGTAAAAAATAATTTTTTGAAAAATTCACTATAGAAAACGCAATCCTCGGCGTATTTAAAATTTGCGACAGTAAAAAATTATTTTTTGACAATTCACTATAGAAAAGGCAACCCTCGGCGTATTTAAAATTTGCGACAGTAAAAAAATTATTTTTGAAAAATTTACTATAGAAAAGCAATCCTCGGCGTATGTAAAATTTGCGACATTAAAAAATAATTTTTTGAAAAATTCACTATAGAAAAGGCAGTCCTCGGCGTATTTAAAATTTGCGACAGTAAAAAATTATTTTTTGACAAATTCACTATAGAAAAGGCAACCCTCGGCGTATTTAAAATTTGCGAGAGTAAAAAATTATTTTTTGAAAAATTTACTATAGAAAAGGCAATCCGAGGCGTATTTAAAATTTGCGGCAGTAAAAAATAATTTTTTGAAAAATTCACTATAGAGAAGGCAATCCTCGGCGTATTTAAAATTTGCGACAGTAAAAAATAATTTTTTGAAAAATTCACTATAGAAAAGGCAATTTTCGGCGTATTTAAAATTTGCGACAGTAAAAAATTATTTTTTGACAAATTCACTATAGAAAAGGCAACCCTCGGCGTATTTAAAATTTGCGAGAGTAAAAAATTATTTTTTGAAAAATTTACTATAGAAAAGGCAATCCTCGGCGTATTTAAAATTTGCGACAGTAAAAAATAATTTTTTGAAAAATTCACTATAGAGAAGGCAATCCCCGGCGTATTTAAAATTTGCGACAGTAAAAAATTATTTTTTGACAAATTCACATAGAAAAGGCAACCCTCGGCGTATTTAAAATTTGCGACAGTAAAAAATTATTTTGTGACAAATTTACTATAGAAAAGGCAATCCTCGGGGTATTTAAAATTTTTGACAGTAAAAAATTATTTATTGACAAATTCACTATAGAAAAGCTAATCCTCGGCGTATTTAAAATTTGTGACAGTAGAAAATAATTTTTTTAAAAATTTACTATAGAAAAGGCAATCCTCGGCGTATTTAAAATTTGCGACAGTAAGAAATTATTTTTTGAAAAATTTACTATAGAAAAGGCAATCCTCGGCGTATTTAAAATTTGCGAGAGTAAAAAATAATTTTTTTAAAAAATTACTATAGAAAAGGCAATCCTCGGTGTATTTTAAATTTGCGACAGTAAAAAATTATTTTTTGAAAAATTTGCTATAGAAAAGGCAATCCTCGGCGTATTTAAAATTTGCAACAGTAAAAAATTATTTTTTGAGAAATTTACTATAGAAAAGGCAATACCTGGCGTATTTAAAATTTGCGACGGTAGAAAAGAATTTGTTGAAAAATTTACTATAGAAAGGCAATCCTCGGGGTATTTAAAATTTGCGACCATAAAAAATAAATTGTTGAAAAATTTACTATAGAAAAGTCAATTCCTGGCGTATTTAAAATTTGCGGCGGTAAAAAATAATTTTTGACAAATTTATTATAAAAAAGGAAATCCTCGGCGTATTTAAAATTTGCGACAGTAAAAAATTATTTTTTGAAAAATTTACTATAGAAAAGGCAATCCTCGGCGTATTTAAAATTTGCGACAGTAAAAAATTATTTTTTGAAAAATTTACTATAGAAAAGGCAATCCTCGGCGTATTTAAAATTTGCGACAGTAAAAAATTATTTTTTGAAAAATTTACTATAGAAAAGGCAATCCTCGGCGTATTTTAAATTTGCGACAGTAAAAAATTTTGTTTTCAAAAATTTACTATAGAAAAGGCAATCCTCGGCGTATTTAAAATTTGCGACAGTAAAAAATTATTTTTGGAAAAATTTACTATAGAAAAGGCAATCCTCGGCGTATTTAAAATTTGCGACAGTAAGAAATTATTTTTTGAAAAATTTACTATAGAAAAGGCAATCCTCGGCGTATTTAAAATTTGCGAGAGTAAAAAATAATTTTTTTAAAAATTTACTATAGAAAAGGGCAATCCTCGGTGTATTTTAAATTTGCGACAGTAAAAAATTATTTTTTGAAAAATTTGCTATAGAAAAGGCAATCCTCGGCGTATTTAAAATTTGCAACAGTAAAAAATTATTTTTTGAAAAATTTACTATAGAAAAGGCAATCCTCGGCGTATTTAAAATTTGCGACAGTAAAAAATTATTTTTTGAAAAATTTACTATAGAAAACGCAATCCTCGGCGTGTTTAAAATTTTCGACAGCAAAAAAATATTATTTTGACAAATTCACTATAGAAAAGGCAATCCTCGGCGTATTTAAAATTTGCGACAGTAAAAAATTATTTTTTGAAAAATTTACTATAGAAAAGGCAATCCTCGGCGTATTTAAAATTTGCGACAGTAAAAAATAATTTTTTGAAAAATTTACTATAGAAAAGGCAATCCTCGGCATATTTAAAATTTGCGACAGTAAAAAGTTATTTTTTGAAAAATTTACTATAGAAAAGGCAATCCTCGGCGTATTTAAAATTTGCGACAGTAAAAAATTATTTTTTGAAAAATTTACTATAGAAAAGGCAATCCTCGGCGTATTTAAAATTTGCGACAGTAAAAAATTACTTTTTGAAAAATTTACTATAGAAAAGGCAATCCTCGGCATATTTAAAATTTGCGACAGTAAAAAATAAATTTTTGAAAAATTTACTATAGAAAAGGCAATCCTCGGCGTATTTAAAATTTGCGACAGTAAAAAATAATTTTTTGAAAAATTTACTATAGAAAAGGCAATCCTCGGCATATTTAAAATTTGCGACAGTAAAAAGTTATTTTTTGAAAAATTTACTATAGAAAAGGCAATCCTCGGCGTATTTAAAATTTGCGACAGTAAAAAATAATTTTTTGAAAAATTTACTATAGAAAAGGCAATCCTCGGCATATTTAAAATTTGCGACAGTAAAAAGTTATTTTTTGAAAAATTTACTATAGAAAAGGCAATCCTCGGCGTATTTAAAATTTGCGACAGTAAAAAATTATTTTTTGAAAAATTTACTATAGAAAAGGCAATCCTCGGGCATATTTAAAATTTGCGACAGTAAAAAGTTATTTTTTGAAAAATTTACTATAGAAAAGGCAATCCTCGGCGTATTTTAAAATTTGCGACAGTAAAAAATTATTTTTTGAAAAATTTACTATAGAAAAGGCAATCCTCGGCGTATTTAAAATTTGCGACAGTAAAAAATTACTTTTTGAAAAATTTACTATAGAAAAGGCAATCCTCGGCATATTTAAAATTTGCGACAGTAAAAAGATATTTTTTAAAAATATACTATAGAAAAGGCAATCCTCAGCGTATTTAAAATTTGCAACAGTAAAAAATTATTTTTTGAAAAATTTACTATAGAAAAGGCAATCCTCGTTGTATTTAAAATTTGCGACAGTATAAAATTATTTTTGAAAAATTTACTATAGAAAAGGCAATCCTCGGCGTATTTAAAATTTGCGACAGTAAAAAATTATTTTTTGAAAAATTTACTATAGAAAACGCAATCCTCGGCGTGTTTAAAATTTTCGACAGCAAAAAAATATTATTTTGACAATTCACTATAGAAAAGGCAATCCTCGGCGTATTTAAAATTTGCGACAGTAAAAAATTATTTTTTGAAAAATTTACTATAGAAAAGGCAATCCTCGGCGTATTTAAAATTTGCGACAGTAAAAAAATTACTTTTTGAAAATTTACTATAGAAAAGGCAATCCTCGGCATATTTAAAATTTGCGACAGTAAAAAGTTATTTTTTAAAAATTTTCTATAGAAAAGGCAATCCTCGGCGTATTTAAAATTTGCAACAGTAAAAAATTATTTTTTGAAAAATTTACTATAGAAAAGGCAATCCTCGTTGTATTTAAAATTTGCGACAGTATAAAATTATTTTTTGAAAAATTTACTATAGAAAAGGCAATCCTCGGCGTATTTAAAATTTGCGACAGTAAAAAATTATTTTTTGAAAAATTTACTATAGAAAACGCAATCCTCGGCGTGTTTAAAATTTTCGACAGCAAAAAAATATTATTTTGACAAATTCACTATAGAAAAGGCAATCCTCGGCGTATTTAAAATTTGCGACAGTAAAAAAATTATTTTTTGAAAAATTTACTATAGAAAAGGCAATCCTCGACGTATTTAAAATTTGCGACAGTAAAAAATAATTTTTTGAAAAATTTACTATAGAAAAGGCAATCCTCGGCATATTTAAAATTTGCGACAGTAAAAAGTTATTTTTTGAAAAATTTACTATAGAAAAGGCAATCCTCGGCGTATTTAAAATTTGCGACAGTAAAAAATTATTTTTTGAAAAATTTACTATAGAAAAGGCAATCCTCGGCGTATTTAAAATTTGCGACAGTAAAAAATTTACTTTTTGAAAAATTTACTATAGAAAAGGCAATCCTCGGCATATTTAAAATTTGCGACAGTAAAAAATAATTTTTTGAAAAATTTACTATAGAAAAGGCAATCCTCGGCGTATTTAAAATTTGCGACAGTAAAAAATAATTTTTTGAAAAATTTACTATAGAAAAGGCAATCCTCGGCATATTTAAAATTTGCGACAGTAAAAAGTTATTTTTTGAAAAATTTACTATAGAAAAGGCAATCCCTCGGCGTATTTAAAATTTGCGACAGTAAAAAATAATTTTTTGAAAAATTTACTATAGAAAAGGCAATCCTCGGCATATTTAAAATTTGCGACAGTAAAAAGTTATTTTTTGAAAAATTTACTATAGAAAAGGCAATCCTCGGCGTATTTAAAATTTGCGACAGTAAAAAATAATTTTTTGAAAAATTTACTATAGAAAAGGCAATCCTCGGCATATTTAAAATTTGCGACAGTAAAAAGTTATTTTTTGAAAAATTTACTATAGAAAATGCAATCCTCGGCGTATTTAAAATTTGCGACAGTAAAAAATTATTTTTTGAAAAATTTACTATAGAAAAGGCAATCCTCGGCGAATTTAAAATTTGCGACAGTAAAAAATTACTTTTTGAAAAATTTACTATAGAAAAGGCAATCCTCGGCATATTTAAAATTTGCGACAGTAAAAAGTTATTTTTTAAAAATTTACTATAGAAAAGGCAATCCTCGGCGTATTTAAAATTTGCAACAGTAAAAAATTATTTTTTGAAAAATTTACTATAGAAAAAGGCAATCCTCGTTGTATTTAAAATTTGCGACAGTATAAAATTATTTTTTGAAAAATTTACTATAGAAAAGGCAATCCTCGGCGTATTTAAAATTTGCGACAGTAAAAAATTATTTTTTGAAAAATTTGCTATAGAAAAGGCAATGCTCGTTGTATTTAAAATTTGCGACAGTAAAAAATTATTTTTTGAAAAATTTACTATAGAAAAGGCAATCCTCGGCGTATTTAAAATTTGCGACAGTAAAAAATTATTTTTTGAAAAATTTACTATAGAAAAGGCAATCCTCGGCGTATTTAAAATTTGCGACAATAAAAAAATATTATTTTGACAAATTCACTATAGAAAAGGCAATCCTCTGCGTATTTAAAATCTGCTACAGTAAAAAATTATTTTTTGAAAAATTTACTATAGAAAAGGCAATACTCGGCGTATTTAAAATTTGCGACAGTAAAACATTATTTTTTGAAAAATTTACTATAGAAAAGGCAATCCTCGGCGTATTTAAAATTTGCGACAGTGAAAAATTATTTTTTGAAAAATTTACTATAGAAAAGGCAATCCTCGGCGTATTTAAAATTTGCGACAGTAAAAAATTATTTTTTGAAATATTTACTATAGAAAAGGCAATCCTCGGCGTATTTAAAATTTGCGACAGTAAAAAATTATTTTTTGAAAAATTTACTATAGAAAAGGCAATCCTCGGCGTATTTAAAATTTCCGACAGTAAAAAATTATTTTTTTAAAATTTACTATAGAAAAGGCAATCCTCGGCGTATTTAAAATTTGCTACAGTAAAAAATTATATTTTGAAAAATTTGCTATAGAAAAGGCAATCCTCGGCGTATTTAAAATTTGCGACAGTAAAAATTATTTTTTGAAAAATTTACTATAGAAAAGACAATAATCGGGCGTATTTAAAATTTGCGACAGTAAAAAAATATTATTTTGACAAATTTGCTATAGAAAAGGCAATGCACGTTGTATTTAAAATTTGCGACAGTAAAAAATTATTTTTTGAAAAATTTACTATAGAAAAGGCAATCCTCGGCGTATTTAAAATTTGCGACAGTAAAAAATTATTTTTTGAAAAATTTACTATAGAAAAGGCAATCCTCGGCGTATTTAAAATTTGCGACAGTAAAAAATTATTTTTTGAAAAATTTGCTATAGAAAAGGCAATGCTCGTTGTATTTAAAATTTGCGACAGTAAAAAATTATTTTTTGAAAATTTACTATAGAAAAGGCAATCGTCGGCGTATTTAAAATTTGCGACAGTAAAAAATTTTTTTTTGAAAAATTTACTATAGAAAAGGCAATCCTCAGCGTATTTAAAATTTGCGACAATAAAAAAAATATTATTTTGACAAATTCACTATAGAAAAGGCAATCCTCGGCGTATTTAAAATCTGCTACAGTAAAAAAATTATTTTTTGAAAAATTTACTATAGAAAAGGCAATACTCGGCGTATTTAAAATTTGCGACAGTAAAAAATTATTTTTTGAAAACTTTACTATAGAAAAGGCAATCCTCGGCGTATTTAAAATTTGCGACAGTAAAAAATTATTTTTTGAAAAATTTACTATAGAAAAGGCAATCCTCGGCGTATTTAAAATTTCGGACAGTAAAAAATTATTTTTGAAAAATTTACTATAGAAAAGGCAATCCTCGGCGTATTTAAAATTTGCGACAGTAAAAAATTATTTTTTGAAAAATTTACTATAGAAAAGGCAATACTCGGCGTATTTAAAATTTGCGACAGTAAAAAATTATTTTTTGAAAAATTTACTATAGAAAAGGCAATCCTCGGCGTATTTAAAATTTGCGACAGTAAAAAATTATTTTTTGAAAAATTTACTATAGAAAAGGCAATACTCGGCGTATTTAAAATTTGTGACAGTAAAAAATAATTTTTTGAAAAATTTACTATAGAAAAGGCAATCCTCGGCGTATTTAAAATTTGCGACAGTAAAAAATTATTTTTTGAAAAATTTACTATAGAAAAGGCAATCCTCGGCGTATTTAAAATTTGCGACAGTAAAAAATTATTTTTTGAAAAATTTACTATAGAAAAGGCAATCCTCGGCGTATTTAAAATTTGCGACAGTAAAAAATTATTTTTGAAAAATTTACTATAGAAAAGGCAATCCTCGGCGTATTTAAAATTTGCGACAGTAAAAAATTATATTTTGAAAAATTTGCTATAGAAAAGGCAATCCTCGGCGTATTTAAATTTGCGACAGTGAAAAATAATTTTTTGAAAAATTTACTATAGAAAAGGCAATCCTCGGCGTATTTAAAATTTGCGACAGTAAAAAATTATTTTTTGAAAAATTTACTATAGAAAAGGCAATCCTCGGCGTATTTAAAATTTGCGACAGTAAAAAATTATTTTTTTATAAAATTTACTATAGAAAAGGCAATCCTCGGCGTATTTAAAATTTGCGACAGTAAAAAATTATTTTTTGAAAAATTTACTATAGAAAAGGCAATCCTCGGCGTATTTAAAATTTGCGACAGTAAAAAATTATATTTTGAAAAATTTGCTATAGAAAAGGCAATCTCGGCGTATTTAAAATTTGCGACAGTAAAAAATTATTTTTTGAAAAATTTACTATAGAAAAGACAATCCTCGGCGTATTTAAAATTTGCGACAGTAAAAAAATATTATTTTGACAAATTTGCTATAGAAAAGGCAATGCTCGTTGTATTTAAAATTTGCGACAGTAAAAAATTATTTTTTGAAAAATTTACTATAGAAAAGGCAATCCTCGGCGTATTTAAAATTTGCGACAGTAAAAAATTATTTTTTGAAAAATTTACTATAGAAAAGGCAATCCTCGGCGTATTTAAAATTTGCGACAGCAAAAAATTATTTTTTGAAAAATTTGCTATAAAAAAGGCAATGCTCGTTGTATTTAAAATCTGCGACAGTAAAAAATAATTTTTTTGAAAATTTTACTATAGAAAAGGCAATCGTCGGCGTATTTAAAATTTGCGACAGTAAAAAATTATTTTTTGAAAAATTTACTATAGAAAAGGCAATCCTCGGCGTATTTAAAATTTGCGACAATAAAAAAATATTATTTTGACAAATTCACTATAGAAAAGGCAATCCTCATCGTATTTAAAATCTGCTACAGTAAAAAATTATTTTTTGAAAAATTTACTATAGAAAAGGCAATACTCGGCGTATTTAAAATTTGCGACAGTAAAAAATTATTTTTTGAAAAATTTACTATAGAAAAGGCAATCCTCGGCGTATTTAAAATTTGCGACAGTAAAAAATTATTTTTTGAAAAATTTACTAGAGAAAAGGCAATCCTCGGCGTATTTAAAATTTGGGACAGTAAAAAATTATTTTTTGAAAAATTTACTATAGAAAAGGCAATGCTCGGCGTATTTAAAATTTGCGACAGTAAAAAATTATTTTTTGAAAAATTTACTATAGAAAGGGCAATCCTCGGCGTATTTAAAATTTGCGACAGTAAAAAATAATTTTTTGAAAAATTTACTATAGAAAAGGCAATCCTCGGCGTATTTAAAATTTGCGACAGTAAGAAATTATTTTTTGAAAAATTTGCTATAGAAAAGGCAATCCTCGGCGTATTTAAAATTTGCGACAGTAAAAAATTATTTTTTGAAAAATTTACTATAGAAAAGACAATCCTCGGCGTATTTAAAATTTGCGACAGTAAAAAAATATTATTTTGACAAATTCACTATAGAAAAGGCAATCCTCGGCGTATTTAAAATTTGCTACAGTAAAAAATTATTTTTTGAAAAATTTACTATAGAAAAGGCAATACTCGGCGTATTTAAAATTTGCGACAGTAAAAAATTATTTTTTGAAAAATTTACTATAGAAAAGGCAATCCTCGGCGTATTTAAAATTTGCGACAGTAAAAAATTATTTTTTGAAAAATTTACTATAGAAAAGGCAATACTCGGCGTATTTAAAATTTGCGAGAGTAAAAAATTATTTTTTGAAAAATTTACTATAGAAAAGGCAATCCTCGGCGTATTTAAAATTTCCGACAGTAAAAAATTATTTTTTGACAAATTCACTATAGAAAAGGCAACCCTCGGCGTATTTAAAATTTGCGACAGTAAAAAATTATTTTTTGACAAATTTACTATAGAAAAGGCAATCCTCGGGGTATTTAAAATTTTTGACAGTAAAAAATTATTTTTTGACAAATTCACTATAGAAAAGCTAATCCTCGGCGTATTTAATATTTGTGACAGTAAAAAATAATTTTTTTAAAAATTTACTATAGAAAAGGCAATCCTCGGCGTATTTAAAATTTGCGTCGGTAGAAAATAGATTGTTGAAATATTTACTATAAAAAAGGCAATCCTCGGCGTATTTAAAATTAGCAACTGTAAAAAATAATTTTTTTACAAATTTACTATAGAAAAGGCAATCCTCGGCGTATTTAAAATTTTCGACGGTAAAAAATTATTTTTTGACAAATTCACTATAGAAAAGGTAATCCTCGGCGTATTTAAAATTTGTGACAGTAAAAAATAGTTTTTTGAAAAATTGACTATAGTAAAGGCAATCCTCGGTGTATTTAAAATTTGCGACAGCAAAAAATAATTTTTTTTAAAAATTCACTATAGAAAAGGCAATCCTCGGTATATTTAAAATTTGCGACAGTAAAAAATTATTTTTTGACAAATTCACTATAGAAAAGGCAATCCTCGGCATATTTAAAATTTGAGACAGTAAAAATAATTTCCTGAAAAATATACTCTAGAAAAGGCAATCCTCGGTGTATGTAAAATTTGCGACAATAAAAAATTATTTTTTGAGAAATTTACTATAGAAAAGGCAATACCTGGCGTATTTAAAATTTGCGACGGTAGAAAATAATTTGTTGAAAAATTTACTATAGAAAGGCAATCCTCGGGGTATTTAAAATTTGCAACCATAAAAAATAAATTGTTGAAAAATTTACTATAGAAAAGTCAATTCCTGGCGTATTTAAAATTTGCGGCGGTAAAAAATAATTTTTTGACAAATTTATTATAAAAAAGGAAATCCTCGGCGTATTTAAAATTTGCGACAGTAAAAAATTATTTTTTGAAAAATTTACTATAGAAAAGGTAATCCTCGGCGTATTTAAAATTTGCGACAGTAAAAAATTATTTTTTGAAAAATTTACTATAGAAAAGGCAATCCTCGGCGTATTTAAAATTTGCGACAGTAAAAAATTATTTTTTGAAAAATTTACTATAGAAAAGGCAATCCTCGGCGTATTTTAAATTTTTGACAGTAAAAAATTATTTTTTGACAAATTCACTATAGAAAAGCTAATCCTCGGCGTATTTAAAATTTGTGACAGTAAAAAATATTTTTTTTAAAAATTTACTATAGAAAAGGCAATCCTCGGCGTATTTAAAATTTGCGACAGTAAAAAATTATTTTTTGAAAAATTTACTATAGAAAAGGCAATCCTCGGCGTATTTAAAATTTGCGACAGTAAGAAATTATTTTTTGAAAAATTTTCTATAGAAAAGGCAATCCTCGGCGTATTTAAAATTTGCGAGAGTAAAAAATAATTTTTTTAAAAATTTACTATAGAAAAGGCAATCCTCGGTGTATTTTAAATTTGCGACAGTAAAAAATTATTTTTTGAAAAATTTGCTATAGAAAAGGCAATCCTCGGCGTATTTAAAATTTGCAACAGTAAAAAATTATTTTTTGAAAAATTTACTATAGAAAAGGCAATCCTCGGCGTATTTAAAATTTGCGACAGTAAAAAATTATTTTTTGAAAAATTTACTATAGAAAACGCAATCCTCGGCGTGTTTAAAATTTGCGACAGCAAAAAAATATTATTTTGACAAATTCACTATAGAAAAGGCAATCCTCGGCGTATTTAAAATTTGCGACAGTAAAAAATTATTTTTTGAAAAATTTACTATAGAAAAGGCAATCCTCGGCGTATTTAAAATTTGCGACAGTAAAAAATAATTGTTTGAAAAATTTACTATAGAAAAGGCAATCCTCGGCGTATTTAAAATTTGCGACAGTAAAAAATTATTTTTTGAAAAATTTACTATAGAAAAGGCAATCCTCGGCGTATTTAAAATTTGCGACAGTAAAAAATTATTTTTTGAAAAATTTACTATAGAAAAGGCAATCCTCGGCGTATTTAAAATTTGCAACAGTAAAAAATTATTTTTTGAAAAATTTACTATAGAAAAGGCAATCCTCGGCGTATTTAAAATTTGCGACAGTAAAAAATTATTTTTTGAAAAATTTACTATAGAAAAGGCAATCCTCGGCGTATTTAAAATTTGCGACAGTATAAAATTATTTTTTGAAAAATTTACTATAGAAAAGGCAATCCTCGGCGTATTTAAAATTTGCGACAGTAAAAAATTATTTTTTGAAAAATTTGCTATAGAAAAGGCAATGCTCGTTGTATTTAAAAGTTGCGACAGTAAAAAATTTGCGACAGTAAAAATCCTCGGGGTATTTAAAATTTGCAACCATAAAAAATAAATTGTTGAAAAATTTACTATAGAAAAGTCAATTCCTGGCGTATTTAAAATTTGCGGCGGTAAAAAATAATTTTTTGACAAATTTATTATAAAAAAGGAAATCCTCGGCGTATTTAAAATTTGCGACAGTAAAAAATTATTTTTTGAAAAATTTACTATAGAAAAGGTAATCCTCGGCGTATTTAAAATTTGCGACAGTAAAAAATTATTTTTTGAAAAATTTACTATAGAAAAGGCAATCCTCGGCGTATTTAAAATTTGCGACAGTAAAAAATTATTTTTTGAAAAATTTACTATAGAAAAGGCAATCCTCGGCGTATTTTAAATTTTTGACAGTAAAAAATTATTTTTTGACAAATTCACTATAGAAAAGCTAATCCTCGGCGTATTTAAAATTTGTGACAGTAAAAAATATTTTTTTTAAAAATTTACTATAGAAAAGGCAATCCTCGGCGTATTTAAAATTTGCGACAGTAAAAAATTATTTTTTGAAAAATTTACTATAGAAAAGGCAATCCTCGGCGTATTTAAAATTTGCGACAGTAAGAAATTATTTTTTGAAAAATTTTCTATAGAAAAGGCAATCCTCGGCGTATTTAAAATTTGCGAGAGTAAAAAATAATTTTTTTAAAAATTTACTATAGAAAAGGCAATCCTCGGTGTATTTTAAATTTGCGACAGTAAAAAATTATTTTTTGAAAAATTTGCTATAGAAAAGGCAATCCTCGGCGTATTTAAAATTTGCAACAGTAAAAAATTATTTTTTGAAAAATTTACTATAGAAAAGGCAATCCTCGGCGTATTTAAAATTTGCGACAGTAAAAAATTATTTTTTGAAAAATTTACTATAGAAAACGCAATCCTCGGCGTGTTTAAAATTTGCGACAGCAAAAAAATATTATTTTGACAAATTCACTATAGAAAAGGCAATCCTCGGCGTATTTAAAATTTGCGACAGTAAAAAATTATTTTTTGAAAAATTTACTATAGAAAAGGCAATCCTCGGCGTATTTAAAATTTGCGACAGTAAAAAATAATTGTTTGAAAAATTTACTATAGAAAAGGCAATCCTCGGCGTATTTAAAATTTGCGACAGTAAAAAATTATTTTTTGAAAAATTTACTATAGAAAAGGCAATCCTCGGCGTATTTAAAATTTGCGACAGTAAAAAATTATTTTTTGAAAAATTTACTATAGAAAAGGCAATCCTCGGCGTATTTAAAATTTGCAACAGTAAAAAATTATTTTTTGAAAAATTTACTATAGAAAAGGCAATCCTCGGCGTATTTAAAATTTGCGACAGTAAAAAATTATTTTTTGAAAAATTTACTATAGAAAAGGCAATCCTCGGCGTATTTAAAATTTGCGACAGTATAAAATTATTTTTTGAAAAATTTACTATAGAAAAGGCAATCCTCGGCGTATTTAAAATTTGCGACAGTAAAAAATTATTTTTTGAGAAATTTACTATAGAAAAGGCAATACCTGGCGTATTTAAAATTTGCGACGGTAGAAAATAATTTGTTGAAAAATTTACTATAGAAAGGCAATCCTCGGGGTATTTAAAATTTGCAACCATAAAAAATAAATTGTTGAAAAATTTACTATAGAAAAGTCAATTCCTGGCGTATTTAAAATTTGCGGCGGTAAAAAATAATTTTTTGACAAATTTATTATAAAAAAGGAAATCCTCGGCGTATTTAAAATTTGCGACAGTAAAAAATTATTTTTTGAAAAATTTACTATAGAAAAGGTAATCCTCGGCGTATTTAAAATTTGCGACAGTAAAAAATTATTTTTTGAAAAATTTACTATAGAAAAGGCAATCCTCGGCGTATTTAAAATTTGCGACAGTAAAAAATTATTTTTTGAAAAATTTACTATAGAAAAGGCAATCCTCGGCGTATTTTAAATTTTTGACAGTAAAAAATTATTTTTTGACAAATTCACTATAGAAAAGCTAATCCTCGGCGTATTTAAAATTTGTGACAGTAAAAAATATTTTTTTTAAAAATTTACTATAGAAAAGGCAATCCTCGGCGTATTTAAAATTTGCGACAGTAAAAAATTATTTTTTGAAAAATTTACTATAGAAAAGGCAATCCTCGGCGTATTTAAAATTTGCGACAGTAAGAAATTATTTTTTGAAAAATTTTCTATAGAAAAGGCAATCCTCGGCGTATTTAAAATTTGCGAGAGTAAAAAATAATTTTTTTAAAAATTTACTATAGAAAAGGCAATCCTCGGTGTATTTTAAATTTGCGACAGTAAAAAATTATTTTTTGAAAAATTTGCTATAGAAAAGGCAATCCTCGGCGTATTTAAAATTTGCAACAGTAAAAAATTATTTTTTGAAAAATTTACTATAGAAAAGGCAATCCTCGGCGTATTTAAAATTTGCGACAGTAAAAAATTATTTTTTGAAAAATTTACTATAGAAAACGCAATCCTCGGCGTGTTTAAAATTTGCGACAGCAAAAAAATATTATTTTGACAAATTCACTATAGAAAAGGCAATCCTCGGCGTATTTAAAATTTGCGACAGTAAAAAATTATTTTTTGAAAAATTTACTATAGAAAAGGCAATCCTCGGCGTATTTAAAATTTGCGACAGTAAAAAATAATTGTTTGAAAAATTTACTATAGAAAAGGCAATCCTCGGCGTATTTAAAATTTGCGACAGTAAAAAATTATTTTTTGAAAAATTTACTATAGAAAAGGCAATCCTCGGCGTATTTAAAATTTGCGACAGTAAAAAATTATTTTTTGAAAAATTTACTATAGAAAAGGCAATCCTCGGCGTATTTAAAATTTGCAACAGTAAAAAATTATTTTTTGAAAAATTTACTATAGAAAAGGCAATCCTCGGCGTATTTAAAATTTGCGACAGTAAAAAATTATTTTTTGAAAAATTTACTATAGAAAAGGCAATCCTCGGCGTATTTAAAATTTGCGACAGTATAAAATTATTTTTTGAAAAATTTACTATAGAAAAGGCAATCCTCGGCGTATTTAAAATTTGCGACAGTAAAAAATTATTTTTTGAAAAATTTGCTATAGAAAAGGCAATGCTCGTTGTATTTAAAAGTTGCGACAGTAAAAAATTATTTTTTGAAAAATTTACTATAGAAAAGGCAATCCTCGGCGTATTTAAAATTTGCGACAGTAAAAAATTATTTTTTGAAAAATTTACTATAGAAAAGGCAATCCTCGGTGTATTTAAAATTTGCGACAATAAAAAAATATTATTTTGACAAATTCACTATAGAAAAGGCAATCCTCGGCGTATTTAAAATCTGCTACAGTAAAAAATTATTTTTTGAAAAATTTACTATAGAAAAGGCAATACTTGGCGTATTTAAAATTTGCGACAGTAAAAAATTATTTTTTGAAAAATTTACTATAGAAAAGGCAATCCTCGGCGTATTTAAAATTTGCGACAGTGAAAAATTATTTTTTGAAAAATTTACTATAGAAAAGGCAATCCTCGGCGTATTTAAAATTTGCGACAGTAAAAAATTATTTTTTGAAAAATTTACTATAGAAAAGGCAATCCTCGGCGTATTTAAAATTTGCGACAGTAAAAAATTATTTTTTGAAAATTTACTATAGAAAAGGCAATCCTCGGCGTATTTAAAATTTGCGACAGTAAAAAATTAAAATTTACTATAGAAAAGGCAATCCTCGTCGTATTTAAAATTTGCGACAGTAAAATATTATATTTTGAAAAATTTGCTATAGAAAAGGCAATCCTCGCGTATTTAAAATTTGCGACAGTAAAAAATTATTTTTTGAAAAATTTACTATAGAAAAGACAATCCTCGGCGTATTTAAAATTTGCGACAGTAAAAAAATATTATTTTGACAAATTTGCTATAGAAAAGGCAATGCTCGTTGTATTTAAAATTTGCGACAGTAAAAAATTATTTTTTGAAAAATTTACTATAGAAAAGGCAATCCTCGGCGTATTTAAAATTTGCGACAGTAAAAAATTATTTTTTGAAAAATTTACTATAGAAAAGGCAATCCTCGGCGTATTTAAAATTTGCGACAGTAAAAAATTATTTTTTGAAAAATTTGATATAGAAAAGGCAATGCTCGTTGTATTTAAAATTTCCGACAGTAAAAAATTATTTTTTGAAAAATTTACTATAGAAAAGGCAATCGTCGGCGTATTTAAAATTTGCGACAGTAAAAAATTATTTTTTGAAAAATTTACTATAGAAAAGGCAATCCTCGGCGTATTTAAAATTTGCGACAGTAAAAAATTATTTTTTGAAAAATTTACTATAGAAAAGGCAATCCTCGGCGTATTTAAAATTTGGGAGAGTAAAAAATTATTTTTTGAAAAATTTACTATAGAAAAGGCAATCCTCGGCGTATTTAAAATTTGCGACAGTAAAAAATTATTTTTTGAAAAATTTACTATAGAAAAGGCAATCCTCGGCGTATTTAAAATTTGCGACAGTAAAAAATTATTTTTTGAAAAATTTACTATAGAAAAGGCAATCCTCGGCGTATTTAAAATTTTCGACAGTAAAAAATTATTTTTTGAAAAATTTACTATAGAAAAGGCAATCCTCGGCGTATTTAAAATTTGCGACAGTAAAAAATTATTTTTTGAAAGTTTACTATAGAAAAGGCAATCCTCGGCGTATTTAAAATTTGCGACAGTAAAAAATTAAAATTTACTATAGAAAAGGCAATCCTCGTCGTATTTAAAATTTGCGACAGTAAAATATTATATTTTGAAAAATTTGCTATAGAAAAGGCAATCCTCGCGTATTTAAAATTTGCGACAGTAAAAAATTATTTTTTGAAAAATTTACTATAGAAAAGACAATCCTCGGCGTATTTAAAATTTGCGACAGTAAAAAAATATTATTTTGACAAATTTGCTATAGAAAAGGCAATGCTCGTTGTATTTAAAATTTGCGACAGTAAAAAATTATTTTTTGAAAAATTTACTATAGAAAAGGCAATCCTCGGCGTATTTAAAATTTGCGACAGTAAAAAATTATTTTTTGAAAAATTTACTATAGAAAAGGCAATCCTCGGCGTATTTAAAATTTGCGACAGTAAAAAATTATTTTTTGAAAAATTTGATATAGAAAAGGCAATGCTCGTTGTATTTAAAATTTCCGACAGTAAAAAATTATTTTTTGAAAAATTTACTATAGAAAAGGCAATCGTCGGCGTATTTAAAATTTGCGACAGTAAAAAATTATTTTTTGAAAAATTTACTATAGAAAAGGCAATCTTCGGCGTATTTAAAATTTGCGACAGTAAAAAATTATTTTTTGAAAAATTTACTATAGAAAAGGCAATCCTCGGCGTATTTAAAATTTGGGAGAGTAAAAAATTATTTTTTGAAAAATTTACTATAGAAAAGGCAATCCTCGGCGTATTTAAAATTTGCGACAGTAAAAAATTATTTTTTGAAAAATTTACTATAGAAAAGGCAATCCTCGGCGTATTTAAAATTTGCGACAGTAAAAAATTATTTTTTGAAAAATTTACTATAGAAAAGGCAATCCTCGGCGTATTTAAAATTTGCGACAGTAAAAAATTATTTTTTGAAAAATTTGCTATAGAAAAGGCAATCCTCGGCGTATTTAAAATTTGCGACAGTAAAAAATTATTTTTTGAAAAATTTACTATAGAAAAGACAATCCTCGGCGTATTTAAAATTTGCGACAGTAAAAAAATATTATTTTGACAAATTCACTATAGAAAAGGCAATCCTCGGCGTATTTAAAATTTGCTACAGTAAAAAATTATTTTTTTGAAAAATTTACTATAGAAAAGGCAATACTCGGCGTATTTAAAATTTGCGACAGTAAAAAATTATTTTTTGAAAAATTTACTATAGAAAAGGCAATCCTCGGCGTATTTAAAATTTGCGACAGTAAAAAATTATTTTTTGAAAAATTTACTATAGAAAAGGCAAATACTCGGCGTATTTAAAATTTCCGAGAGTAAAAAATTATTTTTTGAAAAATTTACTATAGAAAAGGCAATCCTCGGCGTATTTAAAATTTGCGACAGTAAAAAATTATTTTTTGAAAAATTTACTATAGAAAAGGCAATCCTCGGCGTATTTAAAATTTGCGACAGTAAAAAATTATTTTTTGAAAAATTTGCTATAGAAAAGGCAATCCTCGGCGTATTTAAATTTGCGACAGTAAAAAATTATTTTTTGAAAAAATTTACTATAGAAAAGGCAATCCTCGGCGTATTTAAAATTTGCGACAGTAAAAAATTATTTTTTGAAAAATTTACTATAGAAAAGGCAATACTCGGCGTATTTAAAATTTGCGACAGTAAAAAATTATTTTTTGAAAAATTTACTAGAGAAAAGGCAATCCTCGGCGTATTTAAAATTTGGGACAGTAAAAAATTATTTTTTGAAAAATTTACTATAGAAAAGGCAATCCTCGGCGTATTTAAAATTTGCGACAGTAAAAAATTATTTTTTGAAAAATTTACTATAGAAAGGGCAATCCTCGGCGTATTTAAAATTTGCGACAGTAAAAAATAATTTTTTGAAAAATTTACTATAGAAAAGGCAATCCTCGGCGTATTTAAAATTTGCGACAGTAAAAAAATTATTTTTTGAAAAATTTGCTATAGAAAAGGCAATCCTCGGCGTATTTAAAATTTGCGACAGTAAAAAATTATTTTTTGAAAAATTTACTATAGAAAAGACAATCCTCGGCGTATTTAAAATTTGCGACAGTAAAAAAATATTATTTTGACAAATTCAATATAGAAAAGGCAATCCTCGGCGTATTTAAAATTTGCTACAGTAAAAAATTATTTTTTGAAAAATTTTCTATAGAAAAGGCAATACTCGGGCGTATTTAAAATTTGCGACAGTAAAAAATTATTTTTTGAAAAATTTACTATAGAAAAGGCAATCCTCGGCGTATTTAAAATTTGCGACAGTAAAAAATTATTTTTTTGAAAAAATTTACTATAGAAAAGGCAATACTCGGCGTATTTAAAATTTGCGAGAGTAAAAAATTATTTTTTTGAAAAATTTACTATAGAAAAGGCAGTCCTCGGCGTATTTAAAATTTGCGACAGTAAAAAATTATTTTTTGAAAAATTTACTATAGAAAAGGCAATCCTCGGCGTATTTAAAATTTGCGACAGTAAAAAATTATTTTTTGAAAAATTTACAATAGAAAAGGCAATCCTCGGCGTATTTAAAATTTGCGACAGTAAAAAATTATTTTTTGAAAAATTTGCTATAGAAAAGGCAATCCTCGGCGTATTTAAAATTTGCGACAGTAAAAAATTATTTTTTGAAAAATTTACTATAGAAAAGGCAATCCTCGGCGTATTTAAAATTTGCGACAGTAAAAAATTATTTTTTGAAAAATTTACTATAGAAAAGGCAATCCTCGGCGTATTTAAAATTTGCGACAGTAATAAATTATTTTTTGAAAAATTTACTATAGAAAAGGCAATCCTCGGCGTATTTAAAATTTGCGACAGTAAAAAATTATTTTTTGAAAAATTTACTATAGAAAAGACAATCCTCGGCGTATTTAAAATTTGCGACAGTAAAAAAATTATTTTTTGAAAAATTTGCTATAGAAAAGGCAATCCTCGGCGTATTTAAAATTTGCGACAGTAAAAAATTATTTTTTGAAAAATTTACTATAGAAAAGGCAATCCTCGGCGTATTTAAAATTTCCGACAGTAAAAAATTATTTTTTGAAAAATTTACTATAGAAAAGGCAATCCTCGGCGTATTTAAAATTTTCGACAGTAAAAAATTATTTTTTGAAAAATTTACTATAGAAAAGGCAATCCTCGGCGTATTTAAAATTTCCGACAGTAAAAATTATTTTTTGACAAATTCACTATAGAAAAGGCAACCCTCGGCGTATTTAAAATTTGCGACAGTAAAAAATTATTTTTTGACAAATTTACTATAGAAAAGGCAATCCTCGGGGTATTTAAAATTTTTGACAGTAAAAAATTATTTTTTGACAAATTCACTATAGAAAAGCTAACCCTCGGCGTATTTAAAATTAGCAACTGTAAAAAATAATTTTTTTACAAATTTACTATAGAAAAGGCAATCCTCGGCGTATTTAAAATTTTCGACAGTAAAAAATTATTTTTTGACAAATTCACTATAGAAAAGGTAATCCTCGGCGTATTTAAAATTTGTGACAGTAAAAAATAGTTTTTTGAAAAATTGACTATAGTAAAGGCAATCCTCGGTGTATTTAAAATTTGCGACAGCAAAAATTAATTTTTTTTAAAAATACACTATAGAAAAGGCAATCCTCGGTATATTTAAAATTTGCGACAGTAAAAAATTATTTTTTGACAAATTCACTATAGAAAAGGCAATCCTCGGTATATTTAAAATTTGCGACAGTAAAAAATTATTTTTTGACGAATTCACTATAGAAAAGGCAATCCTCGGCATATTTAAAATTTGAGACAGTAAAAATAATTTCCTGAAAAATATACTCTAGAAAAGGCAATCCTCGGTGTATGTAAAATTTGCGACAATAAAAAATTATTTTTTGAGAAATTTACTATAGAAAAGGCAATACCTGGCGTATTTAAAATTTGCAACGGTAGAAAATAATTTGTTGAAAAATTTACTATAGAAAGGCAATCCTCGGGGTATTTAAAATTTGCGACCATAAAAATAAATTGTTGAAAAATTTACTATAGAAAAGTCAATTCCTGGCGTATTTAAAAATTTGCGGCGGTAAAAAATAATTTTTTGACAAATTTATTATAAAAAAGTAAATCCTCGGCGTATTTAAAATTTGCGACAGTAAACAATTATTTTTTGAAAAATTTACTATAGAAAAGGCAATCCTAGGCGTATTTAAAATTTGCGACAGTAAAAAATTATTTTTTGAAAAATTTACTATAGAAAAGGCAATCCTCGGCGTATTTAAAATTTGCGACAGTAAAAAATTATTTTTTGAAAAATTTACTATAGAAAAGGCAATCCTCGGCGTATTTTAAATTTGCGACAGTAAAAAATTTTGTTTTGAAAAATTTACTATAGAAAAGGCAATCCTCGGCGAATTTAAAATTTGCGACAGTAAAAAATTATTTTTTGAAAAATTTACTATAGAAAAGGCAATCCTCGGCGTATTTAAAATTTGCGACAGTAAGAAATTATTTTTTGAAAAATTTACTATAGAAAAGGCAATCCTCGGCGTATTTAAAATTTGCGAGAGTAAAAAATAATTTTTTTAAAAATTTACTATAGAAAAGGCAATCCTCGGTGTATTTTAAATTTGCGACAGTAAAAAATTATTTTTTGAAAAATTTGCTATAGAAAAGGCTATCCTCGGCGTATTTAAAATTTGCAACAGTAAAAAATTATTTTTTGAAAAATTTACTATAGAAAAGGCAATCCTCGGCGTATTTAAAATTTGCGACAGTAAAAAATTATTTTTTGAAAAATTTACTATAGAAAACGCAATCCTCGGCGTGTTTAAAATTTGCGACAGCAAAAAAATATTATTTTGACAAATTCACTATAGAAAAGGCAATCCTCGGCGTATTTAAAATTTGCGACAGTAAAAAATTATTTTTTGAAAAATTTACTATAGAAAAGGCAATCCTCGGCGTATTTAAAATTTGCGACAGTAAAAAATTATTTTTTGAAAAATTTACTATAGAAAAGGCAATCCTCGGCGTATTTAAAATTTGCGACAGTAAAAAATTATTTTTTGACAAATTTACTATAGAAAAGGCAATCCTCGGCGTATTTAAAATATGCAACAGTAAAAAATTATTTTTTGAAAAATTTACTATAGAAAAGGCAATCCTCGTTGTATTTAAAATTTGCAACAGTATAAAATTATTTTTTGAAAAATTTACTATAGAAAAGGCAATCCTCGGCGTATTTAAAATTTGCGACAGTAAAAAATTATTTTTTGAAAAATTTGCTATAGAAAAGGCAATGCTCGTTGTATTTAAAAGTTGCGACAGTAAAAAATTATTTTTTGAAAAATTTACTATAGAAAAGGCAATCCTCGGCGTATTTAAAATTTGCGACAGTAAAAAATTATTTTTTGAAAAATTTACTATAGAAAAGGCAATCCTCGGTGTATTTAAAATTTGCGACAATAAAAAAATATTATTTTGACAAATTCACTATAGAAAAGGCAATCCTCGGCGTATTTAAAATCTGCGACAGTAAAAAATTATTTTTTGAAAAATTTACTATAGAAAAGGCAATACTTGGCGTATTTAAAATTTGCGACAGTAAAAAATTATTTTTTGAAAAATTTACTATAGAAAAGGCAATCCTCGGCGTATTTAAAATTTGCGACAGTGAAAAATTATTTTTTGAAAAATTTACTATAGAAAAGGCAATCCTCGGCGTATTTAAAATTTGCGACAGTAAAAAATTATTTTTTGAAAAATTTACTATAGAAAAGGCAATCCTCGGCGTATTTAAAATTTGCGACAGTAAAAAATTATTTTTTGAAAGTTTACTATAGAAAAGGCAATCCTCGGCGTATTTAAAATTTGCGACAGTAAAAAATTATTTTTTGAAAAATTTACTATAGAAAAGGCAATCCTCGTCGTATTTAAAATTTGCGACAGTAAAAAATTATATTTTGAAAAATTTGCTATAGAAAAGGTAATCCTCGCGTATTTAAAATTTGCGACAGTAAAAAATTATTTTTTGAAAAATTTACTATAGAAAAGACAATCCTCGGCGTATTTAAAATTTGCGACAGTAAAAAAATATTATTTTGACAAATTTGCTATAGAAAAGGCAATGCTCGTTGTATTTAAAATTTGCGACAGTAAAAAATTATTTTTTGAAAAATTTACTATAGAAAAGGCAATCCTCGGCGTATTTAAAATTTGCGACAGTAAAAAATTATTTTTTGAAAAATTTACTATAGAAAAGGCAATCCTCGGCGTATTTAAAATTTGCGACAGTAAAAAATTATTTTTTGAAAAATTTGCTATAGAAAAGGCAATGCTCGTTGTATTTAAAATTTCCGACAGTAAAAAATTATTTTTTGAAAAATTTACTATAGAAAAGGCAATCGTCGGCGTATTTAAAATTTGCGACAGTAATAAATAATTTTTTGAAAAATTTACTATAGAAAAGGCAATCCTCGGCGTATTTAAAATTTGCGACAATAAAAAAATATTATTTTGACAAATTCACTATAGAAAAGGCAATCCTCGGCGTATTTAAAATCTGCTACAGTAAAAAATTATTTTTTGAAAAATTTACTATAGAAAGGGCAATACTCGGCGTATTTAAAATTTGCGACAGTAAAAAATTATTTTTTGAAAAATTTACTATAGAAAAGGCAATCCTCGGCGTATTTAAAATTTGCGACAGTAAAAAATTATTTTTTGAAAAATTTACTATAGAAAAGGCAATCCTCGGCGTATTTAAAATTTGGGAGAGTAAAAAATTATTTTTTGAAAAATTTACTATAGAAAAGGCAATCCTCGGCGTATTTAAAATTTGCGACAGTAAAAAATTATTTTTTGAAAAATTTACTATAGAAAAGGCAATCCTCGGCGTATTTAAAATTTGCGACAGTAAAAAATTATTTTTTGAAAAATTTACTATAGAAAAGGCAATCCTCGGCGTATTTAAAATTTGCGACAGTAAAAAATTATTTTTTGAAAAATTTGCTATAGAAAACGCAATCCTCGGCGTATTTAAAATTTGCGACAGTAAAAAATTATTTTTTGAAAAATTTACTATAGAAAAGACAATCCTCGGCGTATTTAAAATTTGCGACAGTAAAAAAATATTATTTTGACAAATTCACTATAGAAAAGGCAATCCTCGGCGTATTTAAAATTTGCTACAGTAAAAAATTATTTTTTGAAAAATTTACTATAGAAAAGGCAATACTCGGCGTATTTAAAATTTGCGACAGTAAAAAATTATTTTTTGAAAAATTTACTATAGAAAAGGCAATCCTCGGCGTATTTAAAATTTGCGACAGTAAAAAATTATTTTTTGAAAAATTTGCTATAGAAAACGCAATCCTCGGCGTATTTAAAATTTGCGACAGTAAAAAATTATTTTTTGAAAAATTTACTATAGAAAAGACAATCCTCGGCGTATTTAAAATTTGCGACAGTAAAAAAATATTATTTTGACAAATTCACTATAGAAAAGGCAATCCTCGGCGTATTTAAAATTTGCTACAGTAAAAAATTATTTTTTGAAAAATTTACTATAGAAAAGGCAATACTCGGCGTATTTAAAATTTGCGACAGTAAAAAATTATTTTTTGAAAAATTTACTATAGAAAAGGCAATCCTCGGCGTATTTAAAATTTGCGACAGTAAAAAATTATTTTTTGAAAAATTTACTATAGAAAAGGCAATACTCGGCGTATTTAAAATTTGCGAGAGTAAAAAATTATTTTTTGAAAAATTTACTATAGAAAAGGCAATCCTCGGCGTATTTAAAATTTGCGACAGTAAAAAATTATTTTTTGAAAAATTTACTATAGAAAAGGCAATCCTCGGCGTATTTAAAATTTGCGACAGTAAAAAATTATTTTTTGAAAAATTTGCTATAGAAAAGGCAATCCTCGGCGTATTTAAAATTTGCGACAGTAAAAAATTATTTTTTGAAAAATTTACTATAGAAAAGGCAATCCTCGGCGTATTTAAAATTTGCGACAGTAAAAAATTATTTTTTGAAAAATTTACTATAGAAAAGGCAATCCTCGGCGTATTTAAAATTTGCGACAGTAAAAAATTATTTTTTGAAAAATTTACTATAGAAAAGGCAATCCTCGGCGTATTTAAAATTTGCGACAGTAAAAAATTATTTTTTGAAAAATTTACTATAGAAAAGACAATCCTCGGCGTATTTAAAATTTGCGACAGTAAAAAATTATTTTTTGAAAAATTTGCTATAGAAAAGGCAATCCTCGGCGTATTTAAAATTTGCGACAGTAAAAAATTATTTTTTGAAAAATTTACTATAGAAAAGGCAATCCTCGGCGTATTTAAAATTTCCGACAGTAAAAAATTATTTTTTGAAAAATTTACTATACAAAAGGCAATCCTCGGCGTATTTAAAATTTTCGACAGTAAAAAATTATTTTTTGAAAAATTTACTATAGAAAAGGCAATCCTCGGCGTATTTAAAATTTGCGACAGTAAAAAATAATTTTTTGAAAAATTTACTATAGAAAAGGCAATCCTCGGCGTATTTAAAATTTGCGACAGTAAAAACTAATTTTTTGAAAAATTCACTATAGAAAAGGCAATCCTCGGCGTATTTAAAATTTGCGACAGTAAAAAATTATTTTTTGACAAATTCACTATAGAAAAGGCAACCCTCGGCGTATTTAGAATTTGCGACAGTAAAAAATTATTTTTTGAAAAATTTACTATAGAAAAGCAATCCTCGGCGTATTTAAAATTTGCGACATTAAAAAATAATTTTTTGAAAAATTCACTATAGAAAAGGCAGTCCTCTGCGTATTTAAAATTTGCGACAGTAAAAAATTATTTTTTGACAAATTCACTATAGAAAAGGCAACCCTCGGCGTATTTAAAATTTGCGAGAGTAAAAAATGATTTTTTGAAAAATTTACTATAGAAAAGGCAATCCTCGGCGTATTTAAAATTTGCGACAGTAAAAAATAATTTTTTTAAAAATTCACTATAGAGAAGGCAATCCTCGGCGTATTTAAAATTTGCGACAGTAAAAAATAATTTTTTGAAAAATTCACTATAGAAAATGCAATCCTCGGCGTATTTAAAATTTGCGACAGTAAAAAATTATTTTTTGACAAATTCACTATAGAAAAGGTAACCCTCGGCGTATTTAAAATTTGCGAGAGTAAAAAATTATTTCTTGAAAAATTTACTATAGAAAAGGCAATCCTCGGCGTATTTAAAATTTGCGACAGTAAAAAATAATTTTTTGAAAAATTCACTATAGAGAAGGCAATCCTCGGCGTATTTAAAATTTGCGACAGTAAAAAATTATTTTTTGACAAATTCACTATAGAAAAGGCAACCCTCGGCGTATTTAAAATTTGCGACAGTAAAAAATTATTTTTTGACAAATTTACCATAGAAAAGGCAATCCTCGGGTTATTTAAAATTTTTGACAGTAAAAAATTATTTTTTGACAAATTCACTATAGAAAAGCTAATCCTCGGCGTATTTAAAATTTGTGACAGTAAAAAATAATTTTTTTAAAAATTTACTATAGAAAAGGCAATCCTCGGTGTATTTAAAATTTGCGTCGGTAGAAAATAAATTGTTGAAATATTTACTATAAAAAAGGCAATCCTCGGCGTATTTAAAATTAGCGACTCTAAAAAATAATTTTTTTACAAATTTACTATAGAAAAGGCAATCCTCGGCGTATTTAAAATTTTCGACAGTAAAAAATTATTTTTTGACAAATTCACTATAGAAAAGGTAATCCTCGGCGAATTTAAAATTTGTGACAGTAAAAAATAGTTTTTTGAAAAATTTACTATAGTAAAGGCAATCCTCGGTGTATTTAAAATTTGCGACAGCAAAAAATATATTTTTTTTTAAATTCACTATAGAAAAGGCAATCCTTGGTATATTTAAAATTTGCGACAGTAAAAAATTATTTTTTGACAAATTCACTATAGAAAAGGCAATCCTCGGTATATTTAAAATTTGCGACAGTAAAAAATTATTTTTTGACAAATTCACTATAGAAAAGGCAATCCTCGGCATATTTAAAATTTGAGACAGTAAAAATAATTTCCTGAAAAATATACTCTAGAAAAGGCAATCCTCGGTGTATGTAAAATTTGCGACAATAAAAAATTATTTTTTGAGAAATTTACTATAGAAAAGGCAATACCTGGCGTATTTAAAATTTGCGACGGTAGAAAATAATTTGTTGAAAAATTTACTATAGAAAGGCAATCCTCGGGGTATTTAAAATCTGCGACCATAAAAAATAAATTGTTGAAAAATTTACTATAGAAAAGTCAATTCCTGGCGTATTTAAAATTTGCGGCGGTAAAAAATAATTTTTTGACAAATTTATTATAAAAAAGGAAATCCTCGGCGTATTTAAAATTTTCGACAGTAAAAAGTTATTTTTTGACAAATTCACTATAGAAAAGGCAACACTCGGCGTATTTAAAATTTGCGACAGTAAAAAATTATTTTTTGAAAAATTTACTATAGAAAAGCAATCCTCGGCGTATTTAAAATTTGCGACAGTAAAAAATTATTTTTTGAAAAATTTACTATAGAAAAGGCAATCCTCGGCGTAATTAAAAATTTGCGACAGTAAAAAATTATTTTTTGAAAAATTTACTATAGAAAAGGCAATCCTCGGCGTATTTAAAATTTTCGACAGTAAAAAATTATTTTTTGAAAAATTTACTATAGAAAAGGCAATCCTCGGCGTATTTAAAATTTGCGACAGTAAAAAATAATTTTTTGAAAAATTTACTATAGAAAAGGCAATCCTCGGCGTATTTAAAATTTGCGACAGTAAAAAATTATTTTTTGAAAAATTCACTATAGAAAAGGCAATCCTCGGCGTATTTAAAATTTGCGACAGTAAAAAATTATTTTTTGAAAAATTTACTATAGAAAAGGCAATCCTCGGCGTATTTAAAATTTGCGTCGGTAGAAAATAAATTGTTGAAATATTTACTATAAAAAAGGCAATCCTCGGCGTATTTAAAATTAGCGACTCTAAAAAATAATTTTTTGAAAAATTTACTATAGAAAAGGCAATCCTCGGCGTATTTAAAATTTTCGACAGTAAAAAATTATTTTTTGACAAATTCACTATAGAAAAGGTAATCCTCGGCGAATTTAAAATTTGTGACAGTAAAAAATAGTTTTTTGAAAAATTTACTATAGTAAAGGCAATCCTCGGTGTATTTAAAATTTGCGACAGCAAAAAATATTTTTTTTTTTAAATTCACTATAGAAAAGGCAATCCTTGGTATATTTAAAATTTGCGACAGTAAAAAATTATTTTTTGACAAATTCACTATAGAAAAGGCAATCCTCGGTATATTTAAAATTTGCGACAGTAAAAAATTATTTTTTGACAAATTCACTATAGAAAAGGCAATCCTCGGCATATTTAAAATTTGAGACAGTAAAAATAATTTCCTGAAAAATATACTCTAGAAAAGGCAATCCTCGGTGTATGTAAAATTTGCGACAATAAAAAATTATTTTTTGAGAAATTTACTATAGAAAAGGCAATACCTGGCGTATTTAAAATTTGCGACGGTAGAAAATAATTTGTTGAAAAATTTACTATAGAAAGGCAATCCTCGGGGTATTTAAAATCTGCGACCATAAAAAATAAATTGTTGAAAAATTTACTATAGAAAAGTCAATTCCTGGCGTATTTAAAATTTGCGGCGGTAAAAAATAATTTTTTGACAAATTTATTATAAAAAAGGAAATCCTCGGCGTATTTAAAATTTTCGACAGTAAAAAGTTATTTTTTGACAAATTCACTATAGAAAAGGCAACACTCGGCGTATTTAAAATTTGCGACAGTAAAAAATTATTTTTTGAAAAATTTACTATAGAAAAGCAATCCTCGGCGTATTTAAAATTTGCGACAGTAAAAAATTATTTTTTGAAAAATTTACTATAGAAAAGGCAATCCTCGGCGTAATTAAAAATTTGCGACAGTAAAAAATTATTTTTTGAAAAATTTACTATAGAAAAGGCAATCCTCGGCGTATTTAAAATTTTCGACAGTAAAAAATTATTTTTTGAAAAATTTACTATAGAAAAGGCAATCCTCGGCGTATTTAAAATTTGCGACAGTAAAAAATAATTTTTTGAAAAATTTACTATAGAAAAGGCAATCCTCGGCGTATTTAAAATTTGCGACAGTAAAAAATTATTTTTTGAAAAATTCACTATAGAAAAGGCAATCCTCGGCGTATTTAAAATTTGCGACAGTAAAAAATTATTTTTTGAAAAATTTACTATAGAAAAGGCAATCCTCGGCGTATTTAAAATTTTCGACAGTAAAAAATTATTTTTTGAAAAATTTACTATAGAAAAGGCAATCCTCGGCGTATTTAAAATTTGCGACAGTAAAAAATAATTTTTTGAAAAATATACTATAGAAAAGGCAATCCTCAGCGTATTTAAAATTTGCGACATTAAAAAAATATTTTTTTTAAAAATTTACTATAGAAAAGGCAATCCTCGACGTATTTAAAATTTGCGCCGGTAGAAAATAAATTGTTGAAAAATTTACTCTAAAAAAGGCAATAATCGGCGTGTTTAAAATTTTCGACAGTAAAAAATTATTTTTTGACAAATTCACTATAGAAAAAGCAATCCTCGGCGTATTTAAAATTTGCGACAGTAAAAAATTATTTTTTGAAAAATTTACTATAGAAAAGGCAATCCTCGGCGTATTTAAAATTTGCGACAGTAAAAAATAATTTTTTGAAAAATTTACTATAGAAAAGGCAATCCTCGGCGTATTTAAAATTTTCGACAGTAAAAAATTATTTTTTGAAAAATTTACTATAGAAAAGGCAATCCTCGGCGTATTTAAAATTTGCGACAGTAAAAAATAATTTTTTGAAAAATTTACTATAGAAAAGGCAATCCCCGGCGTATTTAAAATTTGCGACAGTAAAAAATAATTTTTTGAAAAATTCACTATAGAAAAGGCAATCCTCGGCGTATTTAAAATTTGCGACAGTAAAAAATTATTTTTTGACAAATTCACTATAGAAAAGGCAACCCTCGGCGTATTTAAAATTTGCGACAGTAAAAAATTATTTTTTGAAAAATTTACTATAGAAAAGCAATCCTCGGCGTATTTAAAATTTGCGACATTAAAAAATAATTTTTTGAAAAATTCACTATAGAAAAGGCAATCCTCGGCGTATTTAAAATTTGCGACAGTAAAAAATAATTTTTTGAAAAATTTACTATAGAAAAGGCAATCCTCGGCGTATTTAAAATTTGCGACAGTAAAAAATAATTTTTTGAAAAATTCACTATAGAAAAGGCAATCCTCGGCGTATTTAAAATTTGCGACAGTAAAAAATTATTTTTTGACAAATTCACTATAGAAAAGGCAACCCTCCGCGTATTTAAAATTTGCGAGAGTAAAAAATTATTTTTTGAAAAATTTACTATAGAAAAGGCAATCCTCGGCGTATTTAAAATTTGCGACAGTAAAAAATAATTTTTTGAAAAATTCACTATAGAGAAGGAAATCCTCGGCGTATTTAAAATTTGCGACAGTGAAAAATTATTTTTTGACAAATTCACTATAGAAAAGGCAACCCTCGGCGTATTTAAAATTTGCGACAGTAAAAAATTATTTTTTGACAAATTTACTATAGAAAAGGCAATCCCCGGGGTATTTAAAATTGTTGACAGTAAAAAATTATTTTTTGACAAATTCACTATAGAAAAGCTAATCCTCGGCGTATTTAAAATTTGTGACAGTAAAAAATAATTTTTTTAAAAATTTACTATAGAAAAGGCAATTCTCGGCGTATTTAAAATTTGCGTCGGTAGAAAATAAATTGTTGAAATATTTACTATAAAAAAGGCAATCCTCGGCGTATTTAAAATTAGCGACTGTAAAAAATAATTTTTTTACAAATTTACTATAGTAAAGGCAATCCTCGGTGTATTTAAAATTTGCGACAGCAAAAAATAATTTTTTTTAAAAATTCTCTATAGAAAAGGCAATCCTCGGTATATTTAAAATTTGCGACAGTAAAAAATTATTTTTTGACAAATTCACTATAGAAAAGGCAATCCTCGGTATATTTAAAATTTGCGACAGTAAAAAATTATTTTTTGACAAATTCACTATAGAAAGGGCAATCCTCGGCATATTTAAAATTTGAGACAGTAAAAATAATTTCCTGAAAAATATACTCTAGAAAAGGCAATCCTCGGTGTATGTAAAATTTGCGACAATAAAAAATTATTTTTTGAGAAATTTACTATAGAAAAGGCAATACCTGGCGTATTTAAAATTTGCGACGGTGGAAAATAATTTGCTGAAAAATTTACTATAGAAAGGCAGTCCTCGGGGTATTTAAAATTTGCGACCATAAAAAATAAATTGTTGAAAAATTTACTATAGAAAAGTCAATTCCTGGCGTATTTAAAATTTGCGGCGGTAAAAAATAATTTTTTGACAAATTTATTATAAAAAAGGAAATCCTCGGCGTATTTAAAATTTTCGAGAGTAAAAAGTTATTTTTTGACAAATTCACTATAGAAAAGGCAATCCTCAGCGTATTTAAAATTTGCGACATTAAAAAAATATTTTTTTTAAAAATTTACTATAGAAAAGGCAATCCTCGGCGTATTTAAAATTTGCGCCGGTAGAAAATAAATTGTTGAAAAATTTACTCTAAAAAAGGCAATAATCGGCGTGTTTAAAATTTTCGACAGTAAAAAATTATTTTTTGACAAATTCACTATAGAAAAAGCATTCCTCGGCGTATTTAAAATTTTCCACAGCAAAAAATAATTTTTTGAAAAATTTACTATAGAAAAGGCAACCCTCGGCGCATTTTAAATTTGCGACAGTAAAAAATATGTTTTGACAAATTTACTATAGAAAAGGCAATCCTCGGGGTATTTAAAATTTTTGACAGTAAAAAATTATTTTTTACAAATTCACTATAGAAAAGCTATTCCTCGGCGTATTTAAAATTTGTGACAGTAAAAAATAATTTTTTGAAAAATTTACTATAGAAAAGGCAATCCTCTCCGTATTTAAAATTTTCGACAATAAAAAATTATTTTTTGACAAATTCGCTATAGAAAAGGAAATCCTCGGCGTATTTAAAATTTGCGACCGTAAAAAATATTTTTTTGAAAAATTTACTATAGAAAAGGCAATCCTCGGCGAATTTAAAATTTGCGACTTTAAAAAATAATTTTTTGACAAATTTACTATAGAAAAAGAGATCCTCGGCGTATTTAAAATATTCGACAGTAAAAAATTAGAAAAGGCAATCCCCGGTGTATTTAAAATTTCCGACAGTAAAAAAAATTTTTTTTAAAAATTTACTATAGAAAAGGCAATCCTCGGCGTATTTAAAATTTGCGTCGGTAGAAAATAAATTGTTGAAATATTTAGTATAAAAAAGGCAATCCTCGGCGTATTTAAAATTTGCGACTGTAAAAAAATTTTTTTGAAAAATTTACTATAGAAAAGGCAATCCTCGGCGTTTTTAAAATTTGCGACAGTAAAAAATAATTTTTTGAAAAATTTACTATAGAAAAGGCAATCCTCCTATTTTTTGAAAAATTTTCTGCAGAAAGGGCAATCCTCGGCGTTTTTAAAATTTGCGACTTTAAAAAATAATTTTTTGACAAATTTACTATAGAAAAAGAGATCCTCGGCGTATTTAAAATATTCGACAGTAAAACATTATATTGTGACAAATAGAAAAGGCAATCCCCGTTGTATTTAAAATTTGCGACAGTAAAAAATAATTTTTTTAAAAATTTACTATAGAAAAGGCAATCCTCGGCGTATTTAATATTTGCGTCGATAGAAAATAAATTGTTGAAATATTTACTATAAAAAAGGCAAACCTCGGCGTATTTAAAATTTGCGACAGTAAAAAATAATTTTTTGAAAAATTCGCTATAGAAAAGGCAATCCTCGGCGTGTTTAAAATTTTCGACAGTAAAAAATTATTTTTTGACAAATTCACTATAGAAAAAGCAATCCTCGGCGTATTTAAAATGTTCCACAGCAAAAAATAATTTTTTGAAAAATTTACTATAGAAAAGGCAACCCTCGACGTATTTTAAATTTGCGACAGTAAAAAATATGTTTTCACAAATTTACTATAGAAAAGGCAATCCTCGGGGTATTTAAAATTTTTGACTGTAAAAAATTATTTTTTGACAAATTCACTATAGAAAAGCTAATCCTCGGCGTATTTAAAATTTGTGACAGTAAAAAATAATTTTTTGAAAAATTTACTATAGAAAAGGCAATCCTCGGCGTATTTAAAATTTTCGACAGTAAAAAATTATTTTTTGACAAATTCGCTATAGAAAAGGAAATCCTCGGCGTATTTAAAATTTGCGACCGTAAAAAATATTTTTTTGAAAAATTTACTATAGAAAAGGCAATCCCCGGCGAATTTAATATTTGCGACTTTAAAAAATAATTTTTTGACAAATTTACTATAGAAAAAGAGATCCTCGGCGTATTTAAAATATTCGACAGTAAAAAATTATTTTTTGACAAATAGAAAAGGCAATCCCCGGTGTATTTAAAATTTCCGACAGTAAAAAATAATTTTTTGAAAAATTTACTATAGAAAAGGCAATCCTCGGTATATTTAAAATTTGCGACAGTAAAAAATTATTTTTTGGCAAATTCACTAAAGAAAAGGCAATCCTCGGGGTATTTAAAATTTTCGACAGTAAAAAATTACTGTTTGACAAATTCACCATAGAAAAGGTAATCCTCGGCGTATTTAAAATTTGTGACAGTAAAAAATAATTTTTTGAAAAATTTACTATAGAAAAAGCAATCCTCGGCGTATTTAAAATTTGCGACAGTAAAAAATAATTTTTTTTAAAGATTCACTATAGAAAAGGCTATCCTCGGTATATTTAAAATATGCGACAGTAAAAAATTATTTTTTGACAAATTCACTATAGAAAAGGCAATCCGCGGCGTATTTAAAATTTGCGACTGTAATAAATTATTTTTTGACAAATTCACTATAGAAAAGGCAATCCTCGGCGTATTCAAAATTTGCGACAGTAAAAAATATTATTTTGACAAATTCACTAAAGAAAAGGCAATCCTCGGCGTATTTAAAATTTGCGACAGTAAAAAATTATGTTTTGAAAAATTTACTATAGAAAAGGCAATCCCCGGCGTATTTAAAATTTGCGACAGCAAAAAAATAATTTTTTGAAAAATTCACTATAGAAAAGTCAATCATCGGTATATTTAAAATTTGCCACTGTAAAAAATTATTTATTGGCAAATTCACTATAGAAAAGGCAATCCTCGGCGTATTTAAAATTTGCGACAGTAAAAAATATTATTTTGACAAATTCACTATAGAAAAGGCAATCCTCGGCGTATTTAAAATTTGCGACCGTGTAAAATATTATTTGACAAATTCACTATAGAAAAGGCAATCCTCGGCGTATTTAAAATTTGCGACAGTAAAAAATAATTTTTTGAAAAATTTACTATAGAAAAGGCAATCCTCGGCGTATTTGAAATTTTCGACAGTAAAAAATTATTTTTTGACAAATTCACTATAGAAAAGGCAATCCTCGGTATATTTAAAATTTGCCACATTAAAAATTTATTTTCTGACAAATTCACTATAGAAAAGGCAATCCTCGGCGTATTTAAAATTTGCGAAAGCAAAAAATAAATTTTTGAAAAATTCACTATAGAAAAGGCAGTCATCGGTATATTTAAAATTTGCCATTGTAAAAATTTATTTTTTTACAAATTCACTATAGACAAGGCAATCCTCGGTATATTTAAAATTTGCCACATTAAAAATTTATTTTCTGACAAATTCACTATAGAAAAGGCAATCCTCGGCGTATTTAAAATTTGCGACCGTGTAAAATATTATTTTACAAATTCACTATAGAAAAGGCAATCCTCGGCGTATTTAAAATTTGCGACAATAAAAAATTATTTTTTGAAAAATTTACTATAGAAAAGGCAATCCTCGGCGTATTTGAAATTTTCGACAGTAAAAAATTATTTTTTGACAAATTTACTATAGAAAAGGCAATCCTCGGTATATTTAAAATTTGCCACATTAAAAATTTATTTTCTGACAAATTCACTATAGAAAAGGCAATCCTCGGCGTATTCAAAATTTGCGACAGTAAAAAATATTATTTTGACAAATTCACTAAAGAAAAGGCAATTCTCGGCGTATTTAAAATTTGCGACAGTAAAAAATTATGTTTTGAAAATTTTACTATAGAAAAGGCAATCCTCGGCGTATTTAAAATTTGCGACAGCAAAAAATTATTTTTTGAAAAATTCACTATAGAAAAGGCAATCATCGGTATATTTAAAATTTGCCACTGTAAAAATTTCTTTTTTGAGAAATTTACTATAGAAAAGGCAATCCTCGGTATATTTAAAATTTGCGACAGTAAAAAATTATTTTTTGGCAAATTCACTAAAGAAAAGGCAATCCTCGGGGTATTTAAAATTTTCGACAGTAAAAAATTACTTTTTGACAAATTCACCATAGAAAAGGTAATCCTCGGCGTATTTAAAATTTGTGACAGTAAAAAATAATTTTTTGAAAATTTACTATAGAAAAAGCAATCCTCGGCGTATTTAAAATTTGCGACAGTAAAAAATAATTTTTTTTAAAGATTCACTATAGAAAAGGCAATCCTCGGTATATTTAAAATATGCGACAGTAAAAAATTATTTTTTGACAAATTCACTATAGGAAAGGCAATCCTCGGCGTATTTAAAATTTGCGACTGTAATAAATTATTTTTTGACAAATTCACTATAGAAAAGGCAATCCTCGGCGTATTCAAAATTTGCGACAGTAAAAAATATTATTTTGACAAATTCACTAAAGAAAAGGCAATCCTCGGCGTATTTAAAATTTGCGACAGTAAAAAATTATGTTTTGAAAAATTTACTATAGAAAAGGCAATCCCCGGCGTATTTAAAATTTGCGACAGCAAAAAATAATTTTTTGAAAAATTCACTATAGAAAAGTCAATCATCGGTATATTTAAAATTTGCCACTGTAAAAAATTATTTTTTGGCAAATTCACTATAGAAAAGGCAATCCTCGGCGTATTTAAAATTTGCGACAGTAAAAAATATTATTTTGACAAATTCACTATAGAAAAGGCAATCCTCGGCATATTTAAAATTTGCGACAGTAAAAAATTATGTTTTGAAAAATTTACTATAGTTCCTCGGCGTATTTAAAATTTGCGAAAGCAAAAAATAAATTTTTGAAAAATTCACTATAGAAAAGGCAGTCATCGGTATATTTAAAATTTGCCATTGTAAAAATTTATTTTTTTACAAATTCGCTATAGAAAAGGCAATCCTCGGTATATTTAAAATTTGCCACAGTAAAAAATTATTTTTTGACAAATTCACTATAGAAAAGGCAATCCTCGGCGTATTTAAAATTTGCGACTGTGAAAAATATTATTTTACAAATTCACTATAGAAAAGGCAATCCTCGGCGTATTTAAAATTTGCGACAATAAAAAATTATTTTTTGAAAAATTTACTATAGGAAAGGCAATCCTCGGCGTATTTAAAATTTGCGACAGTAAAAAATTATTTTTTGAAAAAATTACTATAGAAAAGGCAATCCTCGGCGTATTTAAAATCTGCGACAGTAAAAACTTATTTTTTGAAAAATTCACTATGGAAAAGGCAATCCTCGGCGTATTTAATTTGCGACCGTAAAAAATATTATTCTGACAAATTCACTATAGAAAAGGCAATCCTCGGCGTATTTAAAATTTGCGACAGTAAAAAATTATTTTCTGAAAAATTTACTATAGAAAAGGCAGTCCTCGGCGTATTTAAAATTTGCGACAGTAAAAAATTATTTTTTGAAAAATTTACTATAGAAAAGGCAATCCTCGGCATATTTAAAATTTGCGACAGCAAAAAATAATTTTTTGAAAAATTCACTATAGAAAAGGCAATCATCGGTATATTTAAAATTTGCCACTGTCAAAATTTATTTTTTGACAAATTCACTATAGAAAAGGCAATCCTCGGTGTATTAAAAATTTGCGACAGTAAAAAATATTATTTTGACAAATTCACTATAGAAAAGGCAATCCTCGGCGTATTTAAAATTTGCGACAGTAAAAAATTATTTTCTGAAAAATTTACTATAGAAAAGGCAGTCCTCGGCGTATTTAAAATTTGCGACAGTAAAAAATTATTTTTTGAAAAATTTACTATAGAAAAGGCAATCCCCGGCGTATTTAAAATTTGCGACAGCAAAAAATAATTTTTTGAAAAATTCACTATAGAAAAGTCAATCATCGGTATATTTAAAATTTGCCACTGTAAAAAATTATTTTTTGGCAAATTCACTATAGAAAAGGCAATCCTCGGCGTATTTAAAATTTGCGACAGTAAAAAATATTATTTTGACAAATTCACTATAGAAAAGGCAATCCTCGGCGTATTTAAAATTTGCGACAGTAAAAAATTATGTTTTGAAAAATTTACTATAGTTCCTCGGCGTATTTAAAATTTGCGAAAGCAAAAAATAAATTTTTGAAAAATTCACTATAGAAAAGGCAGTCATCGGTATATTTAAAATTTGCCATTGTAAAAATTTATTTTTTTACAAATTCGCTATAGAAAAGGCAATCCTCGGTATATTTAAAATTTGCCACAGTAAAAAATTATTTTTTGACAAATTCACTATAGAAAAGGCAATCCTCGGCGTATTTAAAATTTGCGACTGTGAAAAATATTATTTTACAAATTCACTATAGAAAAGGCAATCCTCGGCGTATTTAAAATTTGCGACAATAAAAAATTATTTTTTGAAAAATTTACTATAGGAAAGGCAATCCTCGGCGTATTTAAAATTTGCGACAGTAAAAAATTATTTTTTGAAAAAATTACTATAGAAAAGGCAATCCTCGGCGTATTTAAAATCTGCGACAGTAAAAACTTATTTTTTGAAAAATTCACTATGGAAAAGGCAATCCTGGGCGTATTTAATTTGCGACCGTAAAAAATATTATTCTGACAAATTCACTATAGAAAAGGCAATCCTCGGCGTATTTAAAATTTGCGACAGTAAAAAATTATTTTCTGAAAAATTTACTATAGAAAAGGCAGTCCTCGGCGTATTTAAAATTTGCGACAGTAAAAAATTATTTTTTGAAAAATTTACTATAGAAAAGGCAATCCTCGGCATATTTAAAATTTGCGACAGCAAAAAATAATTTTTTGAAAAATTCACTATAGAAAAGGCAATCATCGGTATATTTAAAATTTGCCACTGTCAAAATTTATTTTTTGACAAATTCACTATAGAAAAGGCAATCCTCGGTGTATTAAAAATTTGCGACCGTAAAAAATAATTTGTTGAGAAATTTACTATAGAAAAGGCAATCCTCGGTATATTTAAAATTTGCGACAGTAAAAAATTATTTTTTGGCAAATTCACTATAGAAAAGGCAATCCTCGGCGTATTTAAAATTTGCGACAGTAAAAATAATTTTTTGAAAAATTCACTATAGAAAAGGCAATCCTCGGTATATGTAAAATTTGCGACAGTAAAAAATTATATTTTGACAAATTCACTATAGAAAAGGCAATCCTCGGCGTATACAAAATTTGCAACATTAAAAAATATTATTTTGACAAATTCACTAAAGAAAAGGCAATCCTCGGCGTATTTAAAATTTGCGACAGTAAAAAATTATTTTTTGATAAATTTACTATAGAAAAGGCAATACTCGGCGTGTTTAAAATTTTTGACAGTAAAAAATTATTTTTTGACAAATTCACTATAGAAAATGCAATCCTCGGCGTATTTAAAATTTTCGACAGTAAAAAATTATTTTTTGAAAAATTAACCATAGAAAAGGTAATCCTCGGCGTATTTAAAATTTGTGACAGTAAAAAATAATTTTTTGAAAAATTTACTATAGAAAAGGCAATCCTCGGCGTATTTAAAATTTGCGACAGTAAAAATAATTTTTTGAAAAATTCACTATAGAAAAGGCAATCCTCGGTATATGTAAAATTTGCGACAGTAAAAAATTATATTTTGACAAATTCACTATAGAAAAGGCAATCCTCGGCGTATACAAAATTTGCAACATTAAAAAATATTATTTTGACAAATTCACTAAAGAAAAGGCAATCCTCGGCGTATTTAAAATTTGCGACAGTAAAAAATTATTTTTTGATAAATTTACTATAGAAAAGGCAATACTCGGCGTGTTTAAAATTTTTGACAGTAAAAAATTATTTTTTGACAAATTCACTATAGAAAATGCAATCCTCGGCGTATTTAAAATTTGCGACAATAAAAAATATTATTTTGACAAATTCACTATAGAAAAGGCAATCCTCGGTATGTTTAAAATTTGCGACAGTAAAAAATTATATTTTGACAAATTCACTATAGAAAAGGCAATCCTCGGCGTATTTAAAATTTTCGACAGTAAAAAATTATTTTTTGACAAATTCGCTATAGAAAACGCAATCCTCGGCGTATTTAAAATTTGCGACCGTAAAAAATAATTTCTTGAAAAATTTACTATAGAAAAGGCAATCCTCGGCGTATTTAAAATTTGCGACAGTAAAAAATTGTTTTTTGAAAAATTTACTATAGAAAAGGCAATCCTCGGCGTATTAAAAATTTGCGACCGTAAGAAATAATTTTTTGAGAAATTTACTATAGAAAAGGCAATCCTCGGTATATTTAAAATTTGCGACAGTAAAAAATTATTTTTTGAAAAATTTACTATAGAAAAGCCAATCCACGGCGTATTTAAAATTTGCGACAGTAAAAAATAATTTTTTGAAAAATTTACTATAGAAAAGGCAAACCTCGGCGTATTAAAAATTTGCGACCGTAAAAAATACTTTTTTGAGAAATTCACTATAGAAAAGGCAATCCTCGGGGTATTTAAAATTTGCCACATTAAAAATTTATTTTCTGACAAATTCACTATAGAAAAGGCAATCCTCGGCGTATTTAAAATTTGCGACCGTGTAAAATATTATTTGACAAATTCACTATAGAAAAGGCAATCCTCGGCGTATTCAAAATTTGCGACAGTAAAAAATATTATTTTGACAAATTCACTAAAGAAAAGGCAATTCTCGGCGTATTTAAAATTTGCGACAGTAAAAAATTATGTTTTGAAAATTTTACTATAGAAAAGGCAATCCTCGGCGCATTTAAAATTTGCGACAGCAAAAAATTATTTTTTGAAAAATTCACTATAGAAAGGCAATCATCGGTATATTTAAAATTTGCCACTGTAAAAATTTCTTTTTTGAGAAATTTACTATAGAAAAGGCAATCCTCGGTATATTTAAAATTTGCGACAGTAAAAAATTATTTTTTGGCAAATTCACTAAAGAAAAGGCAATCCTCGGGGTATTTAAAATTTTCGACAGTAAAAAATTACTTTTTGACAAATTCACCATAGAAAAGGTAATCCTCGGCGTATTTAAAATTTGTGACAGTAAAAAATAATTTTTTGAAAATTTACTATAGAAAAAGCAATCCTCGGCGTATTTAAAATTTGCGACAGTAAAAAATAATTTTTTTTAAAGATTCACTATAGAAAAGGCAATCCTCGGTATATTTAAAATATGCGACAGTAAAAAATTATTTTTTGACAAATTCACTATAGGAAAGGCAATCCTCGGCGTATTTAAAATTTGCGACTGTAATAAATTATTTTTTGACAAATTCACTATAGAAAAGGCAATCCTCGGCGTATTCAAAATTTGCGACAGTAAAAAATATTATTTTGACAAATTCACTAAAGAAAAGGCAATCCTCGGCGTATTTAAAATTTACTATAGAAAAGGCAATCCCCGGCGTATTTAAAATTTGCGACAGCAAAAAATAATTTTTTGAAAAATTCACTATAGAAAAGTCCATCATCGGTATATTTAAAATTTGCCACTGTAAAAAATTATTTTTTGGCAAATTCACTATAGAAAAGGCAATCCTCGGCGTATTTAAAATTTGCGACAGTAAAAAATATTATTTTGACAAATTCACTATAGAAAAGGCAATCCTCGGCGTATTTAAAATTTGCGACAGTAAAAAATTATGTTTTGAAAAATTTACTATAGTTCCTCGGCGTATTTAAAATTTGCGAAAGCAAAAAATAAATTTTTGAAAAATTCACTATAGAAAAGGCAGTCATCGGTATATTTAAAATTTGCCATTGTAAAAATTTATTTTTTTACAAATTCGCTATAGAAAAGGCAATCCTCGGTATATTTAAAATTTGCCACAGTAAAAAATTATTTTTTGACAAATTCACTATAGAAAAGGCAATCCTCGGCGTATTTAAAATTTGCGACCGTGTAAAATATTATTTGACAAATTCACTATAGAAAAGGCAATCCTCGGCGTATTCAAAATTTGCGACAGTAAAAAATATTATTTTGACAAATTCACTAAAGAAAAGGCAATTCTCGGCGTATTTAAAATTTGCGACAGTAAAAAATTATGTTTTGAAAATTTTACTATAGAAAAGGCAATCCTCGGCGCATTTAAAATTTGCGACAGCAAAAAATTATTTTTTGAAAAATTCACTATAGAAAGGCAATCATCGGTATATTTAAAATTTGCCACTGTAAAAATTTCTTTTTTGAGAAATTTACTATAGAAAAGGCAATCCTCGGTATATTTAAAATTTGCGACAGTAAAAAATTATTTTTTGGCAAATTCACTAAAGAAAAGGCAATCCTCGGGGTATTTAAAATTTTCGACAGTAAAAAATTACTTTTTGACAAATTCACCATAGAAAAGGTAATCCTCGGCGTATTTAAAATTTGTGACAGTAAAAAATAATTTTTTGAAAATTTACTATAGAAAAAGCAATCCTCGGCGTATTTAAAATTTGCGACAGTAAAAAATAATTTTTTTTAAAGATTCACTATAGAAAAGGCAATCCTCGGTATATTTAAAATATGCGACAGTAAAAAATTATTTTTTGACAAATTCACTATAGGAAAGGCAATCCTCGGCGTATTTAAAATTTGCGACTGTAATAAATTATTTTTTGACAAATTCACTATAGAAAAGGCAATCCTCGGCGTATTCAAAATTTGCGACAGTAAAAAATATTATTTTGACAAATTCACTAAAGAAAAGGCAATCCTCGGCGTATTTAAAATTTGCGACAGTAAAAAATTATGTTTTGAAAAATTTACTATAGAAAAGGCAATCCCCGGCGTATTTAAAATTTGCGACAGCAAAAAATAATTTTTTGAAAAATTCACTATAGAAAAGTCCATCATCGGTATATTTAAAATTTGCCACTGTAAAAAATTATTTTTTGGCAAATTCACTATAGAAAAGGCAATCCTCGGCGTATTTAAAATTTGCGACAGTAAAAAATATTATTTTGACAAATTCACTATAGAAAAGGCAATCCTCGGCGTATTTAAAATTTGCGACAGTAAAAAATTATGTTTTGAAAAATTTACTATAGTTCCTCGGCGTATTTAAAATTTGCGAAAGCAAAAAATAAATTTTTGAAAAATTCACTATAGAAAAGGCAGTCATCGGTATATTTAAAATTTGCCATTGTAAAAATTTATTTTTTTACAAATTCGCTATAGAAAAGGCAATCCTCGGTATATTTAAAATTTGCCACAGTAAAAAATTATTTTTTGACAAATTCACTATAGAAAAGGCAATCCTCGGCGTATTTAAAATTTGCGACTGTGAAAAATATTATTTTACAAATTCACTATAGAAAAGGCAATCCTCGGCGTATTTAAAATTTGCGACAATAAAAAATTATTTTTTGAAAAATTTACTATAGGAAAGGCAATCCTCGGCGTATTTAAAATTTGCGACAGTAAAAAATTATTTTTTGAAAAAATTACTATAGAAAAGGCAATCCTCGGCGTATTTAAAATCTGCGACAGTAAAAACTTATTTTTTGAAAAATTCACTATGGAAAAGGCAATCCTCGGCGTATTTAATTTGCGACCGTAAAAAATATTATTCTGACAAATTCACTATAGAAAAGGCAATCCTCGGCGTATTTAAAATTTGCGACAGTAAAAAATTATTTTCTGAAAAATTTACTATAGAAAAGGCAGTCCTCGGCGTATTTAAAATTTGCGACAGTAAAAAATTATTTTTTGAAAAATTTACTATAGAAAAGGCAATCCTCGGCATATTTAAAATTTGCGACAGCAAAAAATAATTTTTTGAACAATTCACTATAGAAAAGGCAATCATCGGTATATTTAAAATTTGCCACTGTCAAAATTTATTTTTTGACAAATTCACTATAGAAAAGGCAATCCACGGTGTATTAAAAATTTGCGACCGTAAAAAATAATTTGTTGAGAAATTTACTATAGAAAAGGCAATCCTCGGTATATTTAAAATTTGCGACAGTAAAAAATTATTTTTTGGCAAATTCACTATAGAAAAGGCAATCCTCGGGGTATTTAAAATTTTCGACAGTAAAAAATTATTTTTTGAAAAATTCACCATAGAAAAGGTAATCCTCGGCGTATTTAAAATTTGTGACAGTAAAAAATAATTTTTTGAAAAATTTACTATAGAAAAGGCAATCCTCGGCGTATTTAAAATTTGCGACAGTAAAAATAATTTTTTGAAAAATTCACTATAGAAAAGGCAATCCTCGGTATATGTAAAATTTGCGACAGTAAAAAATTATATTTTGACAAATTCACTATAGAAAAGGCAATCCTCGGCGTATACAAAATTTGCAACATTAAAAAATATTATTTTGACAAATTCACTAAAGAAAAGGCAATCCTCGGCGTATTTAAAATTTGCGACAGTAAAAAATTATTTTTTGATAAATTTACTATAGAAAAGGCAATACTCGGCGTGTTTAAAATTTTTGACAGTAAAAAATTATTTTTTGACAAATTCACTATAGAAAATGCAATCCTCGGCGTATTTAAAATTTGCGACAATAAAAAATATTATTTTGACAAATTCACTATAGAAAAGGCAATCCTCGGTATGTTTAAAATTTGCGACAGTAAAAAATTATATTTTGACAAATTCACTATAGAAAAGGCAATCCTCGGCGTATTTAAAATTTTCGACAGTAAAAAATTATTTTTTGACAAATTCGCTATAGAAAACGCAATCCTCGGCGTATTTAAAATTTGCGACCGTAAAAAATAATTTCTTGAAAAATTTACTATAGAAAAGGCAATCCTCGGCGTATTTAAAATTTGCGACAGTAAAAAATTATTTTTTGATAAATTTACTATAGAAAAGGCAATACTCGGCGTGTTTAAAATTTTTGACAGTAAAAAATTATTTTTTGACAAATTCACTATAGAAAATGCAATCCTCGGCGTATTTAAAATTTGCGACAATAAAAAATATTATTTTGACAAATTCACTATAGAAAAGGCAATCCTCGGTATGTTTAAAATTTGCGACAGTAAAAAATTATATTTTGACAAATTCACTATAGAAAAGGCAATCCTCGGCGTATTTAAAATTTGCGACAGTAAAAAATTGTTTTTTGAAAAATTTACTATAGAAAAGGCAATCCTCGGCGTATTAAAAATTTGCGACCGTAAGAAATAATTTTTTGAGAAATTTACTATAGAAAAGGCAATCCTCGGTATATTTAAAATTTGCGACAGTAAAAAATTATTTTTTGAAAAATTTACTATAGAAAAGCCAATCCACGGCGTATTTAAAATTTGCGACAGTAAAAAATAATTTTTTGAAAAATTTACTATAGAAAAGGCAAACCTCGGCGTATTAAAAATTTGCGACCGTAAAAAATACTTTTTTGAGAAATTCACTATAGAAAAGGCAATCCTCGGGGTATTTAAAATTTGCCACATTAAAAATTTATTTTCTGACAAATTCACTATAGAAAAGGCAATCCTCGGCGTATTTAAAATTTGCGACCGTGTAAAATATTATTTGACAAATTCACTATAGAAAAGGCAATCCTCGGCGTATTCAAAATTTGCGACAGTAAAAAATATTATTTTGACAAATTCACTAAAGAAAAGGCAATTCTCGGCGTATTTAAAATTTGCGACAGTAAAAAATTATGTTTTGAAAATTTTACTATAGAAAAGGCAATCCTCGGCGCATTTAAAATTTGCGACAGCAAAAAATTATTTTTTGAAAAATTCACTATAGAAAGGCAATCATCGGTATATTTAAAATTTGCCACTGTAAAAATTTCTTTTTTGAGAAATTTACTATAGAAAAGGCAATCCTCGGTATATTTAAAATTTGCGACAGTAAAAAATTATTTTTTGGCAAATTCACTAAAGAAAAGGCAATCCTCGGGGTATTTAAAATTTTCGACAGTAAAAAATTACTTTTTGACAAATTCACCATAGAAAAGGTAATCCTCGGCGTATTTAAAATTTGTGACAGTAAAAAATAATTTTTTGAAAATTTACTATAGAAAAAGCAATCCTCGGCGTATTTAAAATTTGCGACAGTAAAAAATAATTTTTTTTAAAGATTCACTATAGAAAAGGCAATCCTCGGTATATTTAAAATATGCGACAGTAAAAAATTATTTTTTGACAAATTCACTATAGGAAAGGCAATCCTCGGCGTATTTAAAATTTGCGACTGTAATAAATTATTTTTTGACAAATTCACTATAGAAAAGGCAATCCTCGGCGTATTCAAAATTTGCGACAGTAAAAAATATTATTTTGACAAATTCACTAAAGAAAAGGCAATCCTCGGCGTATTTAAAATTTACTATAGAAAAGGCAATCCCCGGCGTATTTAAAATTTGCGACAGCAAAAAATAATTTTTTGAAAAATTCACTATAGAAAAGTCCATCATCGGTATATTTAAAATTTGCCACTGTAAAAAATTATTTTTTGGCAAATTCACTATAGAAAAGGCAATCCTCGGCGTATTTAAAATTTGCGACAGTAAAAAATATTATTTTGACAAATTCACTATAGAAAAGGCAATCCTCGGCGTATTTAAAATTTGCGACAGTAAAAAATTATGTTTTGAAAAATTTACTATAGTTCCTCGGCGTATTTAAAATTTGCGAAAGCAAAAAATAAATTTTTGAAAAATTCACTATAGAAAAGGCAGTCATCGGTATATTTAAAATTTGCCATTGTAAAAATTTATTTTTTTACAAATTCGCTATAGAAAAGGCAATCCTCGGTATATTTAAAATTTGCCACAGTAAAAAATTATTTTTTGACAAATTCACTATAGAAAAGGCAATCCTCGGCGTATTTAAAATTTGCGACCGTGTAAAATATTATTTGACAAATTCACTATAGAAAAGGCAATCCTCGGCGTATTCAAAATTTGCGACAGTAAAAAATATTATTTTGACAAATTCACTAAAGAAAAGGCAATTCTCGGCGTATTTAAAATTTGCGACAGTAAAAAATTATGTTTTGAAAATTTTACTATAGAAAAGGCAATCCTCGGCGCATTTAAAATTTGCGACAGCAAAAAATTATTTTTTGAAAAATTCACTATAGAAAGGCAATCATCGGTATATTTAAAATTTGCCACTGTAAAAATTTCTTTTTTGAGAAATTTACTATAGAAAAGGCAATCCTCGGTATATTTAAAATTTGCGACAGTAAAAAATTATTTTTTGGCAAATTCACTAAAGAAAAGGCAATCCTCGGGGTATTTAAAATTTTCGACAGTAAAAAATTACTTTTTGACAAATTCACCATAGAAAAGGTAATCCTCGGCGTATTTAAAATTTGTGACAGTAAAAAATAATTTTTTGAAAATTTACTATAGAAAAAGCAATCCTCGGCGTATTTAAAATTTGCGACAGTAAAAAATATTTTTTTTTAAAGATTCACTATAGAAAAGGCAATCCTCGGTATATTTAAAATATGCGACAGTAAAAAATTATTTTTTGACAAATTCACTATAGGAAAGGCAATCCTCGGCGTATTTAAAATTTGCGACTGTAATAAATTATTTTTTGACAAATTCACTATAGAAAAGGCAATCCTCGGCGTATTCAAAATTTGCGACAGTAAAAAATATTATTTTGACAAATTCACTAAAGAAAAGGCAATCCTCGGCGTATTTAAAATTTGCGACAGTAAAAAATTATGTTTTGAAAAATTTACTATAGAAAAGGCAATCCCCGGCGTATTTAAAATTTGCGACAGCAAAAAATAATTTTTTGAAAAATTCACTATAGAAAAGTCCATCATCGGTATATTTAAAATTTGCCACTGTAAAAAATTATTTTTTGGCAAATTCACTATAGAAAAGGCAATCCTCGGCGTATTTAAAATTTGCGACAGTAAAAAATATTATTTTGACAAATTCACTATAGAAAAGGCAATCCTCGGCGTATTTAAAATTTGCGACAGTAAAAAATTATGTTTTGAAAAATTTACTATAGTTCCTCGGCGTATTTAAAATTTGCGAAAGCAAAAAATAAATTTTTGAAAAATTCACTATAGAAAAGGCAGTCATCGGTATATTTAAAATTTGCCATTGTAAAAATTTATTTTTTTACAAATTCGCTATAGAAAAGGCAATCCTCGGTATATTTAAAATTTGCCACAGTAAAAAATTATTTTTTGACAAATTCACTATAGAAAAGGCAATCCTCGGCGTATTTAAAATTTGCGACTGTGAAAAATATTATTTTACAAATTCACTATAGAAAAGGCAATCCTCGGCGTATTTAAAATTTGCGACAATAAAAAATTATTTTTTGAAAAATTTACTATAGGAAAGGCAATCCTCGGCGTATTTAAAATTTGCGACAGTAAAAAATTATTTTTTGAAAAAATTACTATAGAAAAGGCAATCCTCGGCGTATTTAAAATCTGCGACAGTAAAAACTTATTTTTTGAAAAATTCACTATGGAAAAGGCAATCCTCGGCGTATTTAATTTGCGACCGTAAAAAATATTATTCTGACAAATTCACTATAGAAAAGGCAATCCTCGGCGTATTTAAAATTTGCGACAGTAAAAAATTATTTTCTGAAAAATTTACTATAGAAAAGGCAGTCCTCGGCGTATTTAAAATTTGCGACAGTAAAAAATTATTTTTTGAAAAATTTACTATAGAAAAGGCAATCCTCGGCATATTTAAAATTTGCGACAGCAAAAAATAATTTTTTGAACAATTCACTATAGAAAAGGCAATCATCGGTATATTTAAAATTTGCCACTGTCAAAATTTATTTTTTGACAAATTCACTATAGAAAAGGCAATCCACGGTGTATTAAAAATTTGCGACCGTAAAAAATAATTTGTTGAGAAATTTACTATAGAAAAGGCAATCCTCGGTATATTTAAAATTTGCGACAGTAAAAAATTATTTTTTGGCAAATTCACTATAGAAAAGGCAATCCTCGGGGTATTTAAAATTTTCGACAGTAAAAAATTATTTTTTGAAAAATTCACCATAGAAAAGGTAATCCTCGGCGTATTTAAAATTTGTGACAGTAAAAAATAATTTTTTGAAAAATTTACTATAGAAAAGGCAATCCTCGGCGTATTTAAAATTTGCGACAGTAAAAATAATTTTTTGAAAAATTCACTATAGAAAAGGCAATCCTCGGTATATGTAAAATTTGCGACAGTAAAAAATTATATTTTGACAAATTCACTATAGAAAAGGCAATCCTCGGCGTATACAAAATTTGCAACATTAAAAAATATTATTTTGACAAATTCACTAAAGAAAAGGCAATCCTCGGCGTATTTAAAATTTGCGACAGTAAAAAATTATTTTTTGATAAATTTACTATAGAAAAGGCAATACTCGGCGTGTTTAAAATTTTTGACAGTAAAAAATTATTTTTTGACAAATTCACTATAGAAAAGGCAGTCCTCGGCGTATTTAAAATTTTCGACAGTAAAAAATTATTTTTTGACAAATTCGCTATAGAAAACGCAATCCTCGGCGTATTTAAAATTTGCGACCGTAAAAAATAATTTCTTGAAAAATTTACTATAGAAAAGGCAATCCTCGGCGTATTTAAAATTTGCGACAGTAAAAAATTGTTTTTTGAAAAATTTACTATAGAAAAGGCAATCCTCGGCGTATTAAAAATTTGCGACCGTAAGAAATAATTTTTTGAGAAATTTACTATAGAAAAGGCAATCCTCGGTATATTTAAAATTTGCGACAGTAAAAAATTATTTTTTGAAAAATTTACTATAGAAAAGCCAATCCACGGCGTATTTAAAATTTGCGACAGTAAAAAATAATTTTTTGAAAAATTTACTATAGAAAAGGCAAACCTCGGCGTATTAAAAATTTGCGACCGTAAAAAATACTTTTTTGAGAAATTCACTATAGAAAAGGCAATCCTCGGGGTATTTAAAATTTGCCACATTAAAAATTTATTTTCTGACAAATTCACTATAGAAAAGGCAATCCTCGGCGTATTTAAAATTTGCGACCGTGTAAAATATTATTTGACAAATTCACTATAGAAAAGGCAATCCTCGGCGTATTCAAAATTTGCGACAGTAAAAAATATTATTTTGACAAATTCACTAAAGAAAAGGCAATTCTCGGCGTATTTAAAATTTGCGACAGTAAAAAATTATGTTTTGAAAATTTTACTATAGAAAAGGCAATCCTCGGCGCATTTAAAATTTGCGACAGCAAAAAATTATTTTTTGAAAAATTCACTATAGAAAGGCAATCATCGGTATATTTAAAATTTGCCACTGTAAAAATTTCTTTTTTGAGAAATTTACTATAGAAAAGGCAATCCTCGGTATATTTAAAATTTGCGACAGTAAAAAATTATTTTTTGGCAAATTCACTAAAGAAAAGGCAATCCTCGGGGTATTTAAAATTTTCGACAGTAAAAAATTACTTTTTGACAAATTCACCATAGAAAAGGTAATCCTCGGCGTATTTAAAATTTGTGACAGTAAAAAATAATTTTTTGAAAATTTACTATAGAAAAAGCAATCCTCGGCGTATTTAAAATTTGCGACAGTAAAAAATAATTTTTTTAAAGATTCACTATAGAAAAGGCAATCCTCGGTATATTTAAAATATGCGACAGTAAAAATTATTTTTTGACAAATTCACTATAGGAAAGGCAATCCTCGGCGTATTTAAAATTTGCGACTGTAATAAATTATTTTTTGACAAATTCACTATAGAAAAGGCAATCCTCGGCGTATTCAAAATTTGCGACAGTAAAAAATATTATTTTGACAAATTCACTAAAGAAAAGGCAATCCTCGGCGTATTTAAAATTTACTATAGAAAAGGCAATCCCCGGCGTATTTAAAATTTGCGACAGCAAAAAATAATTTTTTGAAAATTCACTATAGAAAAGTCCATCATCGGTATATTTAAAATTTGCCACTGTAAAAAATTATTTTTTGGCAAATTCACTATAGAAAAGGCAATCCTCGGCGTATTTAAAATTTGCGACAGTAAAAAATATTATTTTGACAAATTCACTATAGAAAAGGCAATCCTCGGCGTATTTAAAATTTGCGACAGTAAAAAATTATGTTTTGAAAAATTTACTATAGTTCCTCGGCGTATTTAAAATTTGCGAAAGCAAAAAATAAATTTTTGAAAAAATTCACTATAGAAAAGGCAGTCATCGGTATATTTAAAATTTGCCATTGTAAAAATTTATTTTTTTACAAATTCGCTATAGAAAAGGCAATCCTCGGTATATTTAAAATTTGCCACAGTAAAAAATTATTTTTTGACAAATTCACTATAGAAAAGGCAATCCTCGGCGTATTTAAAATTTGCGACCGTGTAAAATTATTATTTGACAAATTCACTATAGAAAAGGCAATCCTCGGCGTATTCAAAATTTGCGACAGTAAAAAATATTATTTTGACAAATTCACTAAAGAAAAGGCAATATCTCGGCGTATTTAAAATTTGCGACAGTAAAAAATTATGTTTTGAAAATTTTACTATAGAAAAGGCAATCCTCGGCGCATTTAAAATTTGCGACAGCAAAAAATTATTTTTTGAAAAATTCACTATAGAAAGGCAATCATCGGTATATTTAAAATTTGCCACTGTAAAAAATTTCTTTTTTGAGAAATTTACTATAGAAAAGGCAATCCTCGGTATATTTAAAATTTGCGACAGTAAAAAATTATTTTTTGGCAAATTCACTAAAGAAAAGGCAATCCTCGGGGTATTTAAAATTTTCGACAGTAAAAAATTACTTTTTGACAAATTCACCATAGAAAAGGTAATCCTCGGCGTATTTAAAATTTGTGACAGTAAAAAATAATTTTTTGAAAATTTACTATAGAAAAAGCAATCCTCGGCGTATTTAAAATTTGCGACAGTAAAAAATAATTTTTTTTAAAGATTCACTATAGAAAAGGCAATCCTCGGTATATTTAAAATATGCGACAGTAAAAAATTATTTTTTGACAAATTCACTATAGGAAAGGCAATCCTCGGCGTATTTAAAATTTGCGACTGTAATAAATTATTTTTTGACAAATTCACTATAGAAAAGGCAATCCTCGGCGTATTCAAAATTTGCGACAGTAAAAAATATTATTTTGACAAATTCACTAAAGAAAAGGCAATCCTCGGCGTATTTAAAATTTGCGACAGTAAAAAATTATGTTTTGAAAAATTTACTATAGAAAAGGCAATCCCGGCGTATTTAAAATTTGCGACAGCAAAAAATAATTTTTTGAAAAATTCACTATAGAAAAGTCCATCATCGGTATATTTAAAATTTGCCACTGTAAAAAATTATTTTTTGGCAAATTCACTATAGAAAAGGCAATCCTCGGCGTATTTAAAATTTGCGACAGTAAAAAATATTATTTTGACAAATTCACTATAGAAAAGGCAATCCTCGGCGTATTTAAAATTTGCGACAGTAAAAAATTATGTTTTGAAAAATTTACTATAGTTCCTCGGCGTATTTAAAAATTGCGAAAGCAAAAAATAAATTTTTGAAAAATTCACTATAGAAAAGGCAGTCATCGGTATATTTAAAATTTGCCATTGTAAAAATTTATTTTTTTACAAATTCGCTATAGAAAAGGCAATCCTCGGTATATTTAAAATTTGCCACAGTAAAAAATTATTTTTTGACAAATTCACTATAGAAAAGGCAATCCTCGGCGTATTTAAAATTTGCGACTGTGAAAAATATTATTTTACAAATTCACTATAGAAAAGGCAATCCTCGGCGTATTTAAAATTTGCGACAATAAAAAATTATTTTTTGAAAAATTTACTATAGGAAAGGCAATCCTCGGCGTATTTAAAATTTGCGACAGTAAAAAATTATTTTTTTGAAAAAATTACTATAGAAAAGGCAATCCTCGGCGTATTTAAAATCTGCGACAGTAAAAACTTATTTTTTGAAAAATTCACTATGGAAAAGGCAATCCTCGGCGTAATTTAATTTGCGACCGTAAAAAATATTATTCTGACAAATTCACTATAGAAAAGGCAATCCTCGGCGTATTTAAAATTTGCGACAGTAAAAAATTATTTCTGAAAAATTTACTATAGAAAAGGCAGTCCTCGGCGTATTTAAAATTTGCGACAGTAAAAAATTATTTTTTGAAAAATTTACTATAGAAAAGGCAATCCTCGGCATATTTAAAATTTGCGACAGCAAAAAATAATTTTTTGAACAATTCACTATAGAAAAGGCAATCATCGGTATATTTAAAATTTGCCACTGTCAAAATTTATTTTTTGACAAATTCACTATAGAAAAGGCAATCCACGGTGTATTAAAAATTTGCGACCGTAAAAAATAATTTGTTGAGAAATTTACTATAGAAAAGGCAATCCTCGGTATATTTAAAATTTGCGACAGTAAAAAATTATTTTTTGGCAAATTCACTATAGAAAAGGCAATCCTCGGGGTATTTAAAATTTTCGACAGTAAAAAATTATTTTTTGAAAAAATTCACCATAGAAAAGGTAATCCTCGGCGTATTTAAAATTTGTGACAGTAAAAAATAATTTTTTGAAAAATTTACTATAGAAAAGGCAATCCTCGGCGTATTTAAAATTTGCGACAGTAAAAATAATTTTTTGAAAAATTCACTATAGAAAAGCCAATCCTCGGTATATGTAAAATTTGCGACAGTAAAAAAATTATATTTTGACAAATTCACTATAGAAAAGGCAATCCTCGGCGTATACAAAATTTGCAACATTAAAAAATATTATTTTGACAAATTCACTAAAGAAAAGGCAATCCTCGGCGTATTTAAAATTTGCGACAGTAAAAAATTATTTTTTGATAAATTTACTATAGAAAAGGCAATACTCGGCGTGTTTAAAATTTTTGACAGTAAAAAATTATTTTTTGACAAATTCACTATAGAAAATGCAATCCTCGGCGTATTTAAAATTTGCGACAATAAAAAATATTATTTTGACAAATTCACTATAGAAAAGGCAATCCTCGGTATGTTTAAAATTTGCGACAGTAAAAAATTATATTTTGACAAATTCACTATAGAAAAGGCAATCCTCGGCGTATTTAAAATTTTCGACAGTAAAAAATTATTTTTGACAAATTCGCTATAGAAAACGCAATCCTCGGCGTATTTAAAATTTGCGACCGTAAAAAATAATTTCTTGAAAAATTTACTATAGAAAAGGCAATCCTCGGCGTATTTAAAATTTGCGACAGTAAAAAATTATTTTTTGATAAATTTACTATAGAAAAGGCAATACTCGGCGTGTTTAAAATTTTTGACAGTAAAAAATTATTTTTTGACAAATTCACTATAGAAAATGCAATCCTCGGCGTATTTAAAATTTGCGACAATAAAAAAATATTATTTTGACAAATTCACTATAGAAAAGGCAATCCTCGGTATGTTTAAAATTTGCGACAGTAAAAAATTATATTTTGACAAATTCACTATAGAAAAGGCAATCCTCGGCGTATTTAAAATTTGCGACAGTAAAAAATTGTTTTTTGAAAAATTTACTATAGAAAAGGCAATCCTCGGCGTATTAAAAATTTGCGACCGTAAGAAATAATTTTTTGAGAAATTTACTATAGAAAAGGCAATCCTCGGTATATTTAAAATTTGCGACAGTAAAAAATTATTTTTTGAAAAATTTACTATAGAAAAGCCAATCCACGGCGTATTTAAAATTTGCGACAGTAAAAAATAATTTTTTGAAAAATTTACTATAGAAAAGGCAAACCTCGGCGTATTAAAAATTTGCGACCGTAAAAAATACTTTTTTGAGAAATTCACTATAGAAAAGGCAATCCTCGGGGTATTAAAATTTGCCACATTAAAAATTTATTTTCTGACAAATTCACTATAGAAAAGGCAATCCTCGGCGTATTTAAAATTTGCGACCGTGTAAAATATTATTTGACAAATTCACTATAGAAAAGGCAATCCTCGGCGTATTCAAAATTTGCGACAGTAAAAAATATTATTTGACAAATTCACTAAAGAAAAGGCAATTCTCGGCGTATTTAAAATTTGCGACAGTAAAAAATTATGTTTTGAAAATTTTACTATAGAAAAGGCAATCCTCGGCGCATTTAAAATTTGCGACAGCAAAAAATTATTTTTTGAAAAATTCACTATAGAAAGGCAATCATCGGTATATTTAAAATTTGCCACTGTAAAAATTTCTTTTTTGAGAAATTTACTATAGAAAAGGCAATCCTCGGTATATTTAAAATTTGCGACAGTAAAAAATTATTTTTTGGCAAATTCACTAAAGAAAAGGCAATCCTCGGGGTATTTAAAATTTTCGACAGTAAAAAATTACTTTTTGACAAATTCACCATAGAAAAGGTAATCCTCGGCGTATTTAAAATTTGTGACAGTAAAAAATAATTTTTTGAAAATTTACTATAGAAAAAGCAATCCTCGGCGTATTTAAAATTTGCGACAGTAAAAAATAATTTTTTTTAAAGATTCACTATAGAAAAGGCAATCCTCGGTATATTTAAAATATGCGACAGTAAAAAATTATTTTTTGACAAATTCACTATAGGAAAGGCAATCCTCGGCGTATTTAAAATTTGCGACTGTAATAAATTATTTTTTGACAAATTCACTATAGAAAAGGCAATCCTCGGCGTAATTCAAAATTTGCGACAGTAAAAAATATTATTTTGACAAATTCACTAAAGAAAAGGCAAATCCTCGGCGTATTTAAAAATTTACTATAGAAAAGGCAATCCCCGGCGTATTTAAAATTTGCGACAGCAAAAAATAATTTTTGAAAAATTCACTATAGAAAAGTCCATCATCGGTATATTTAAAATTTGCCACTGTAAAAAATTATTTTTTGGCAAATTCACTATAGAAAAGGCAATCCTCGGCGTATTTAAAAATTTGCGACAGTAAAAAATATTATTTTGACAAATTCACTATAGAAAAGGCAATCCTCGGCGTATTTAAAATTTGCGACAGTAAAAAATTATGTTTTGAAAAATTTACTATAGTTCCTCGGCGTATTTAAAATTTGCGAAAGCAAAAAATAAATTTTTGAAAAATTCACTATAGAAAAGGCAGTCATCGGTATATTTAAAATTTGCCATTGTAAAAATTTATTTTTTTACAAATTCGCTATAGAAAAAGGCAATCCTCGGTATATTTAAAATTTGCCACAGTAAAAAATTATTTTTTGACAAATTCACTATAGAAAAGGCAATCCTCGGCGTATTTAAAATTTGCGACCGTGTAAAATATTATTTGACAAATTCACTATAGAAAAGGCAATCCTCGGCGTATTCAAAATTTGCGACAGTAAAAAATATTATTTGACAAATTCACTAAAGAAAAGGCAATTCTCGGCGTATTTAAAATTTGCGACAGTAAAAAATTATGTTTTGAAAATTTTACTATAGAAAAGGCAATCCTCGGCGCATTTAAAATTTGCGACAGCAAAAAAATTATTTTTTGAAAAATTCACTATAGAAAGGCAATCATCGGTATATTTAAAATTTGCCACTGTAAAAATTTCTTTTTTGAGAAATTTACTATAGAAAAGGCAATCCTCGGTATATTTAAAATTTGCGACAGTAAAAAATTATTTTTTGGCAAATTCACTAAAGAAAAGGCAATCCTCGGGGTATTTAAAAATTTTCGACAGTAAAAAATTACTTTTTGACAAATTCACCATAGAAAAGGTAATCCTCGGCGTATTTAAAATTTGTGACAGTAAAAAATAATTTTTTGAAAATTTACTATAGAAAAAGCAATCCTCGGCGTATTTAAAATTTGCGACAGTAAAAAATATTTTTTTTTAAAGATTCACTATAGAAAAGGCAATCCTCGGTATATTTAAAATATGCGACAGTAAAAAATTATTTTTTGACAAATTCACTATAGGAAAGGCAATCCTCGGCGTATTTAAAATTTGCGACTGTAATAAATTATTTTTTGACAAATTCACTATAGAAAAGGCAATCCTCGGCGTATTCAAAATTTGCGACAGTAAAAAATATTATTTTGACAAATTCACTAAAGAAAAGGCAATCCTCGGCGTATTTAAAATTTGCGACAGTAAAAAATTATGTTTTGAAAAATTTACTATAGAAAAGGCAATCCCCGGCGTATTTAAAATTTGCGACAGCAAAAAATAATTTTTTGAAAAATTCACTATAGAAAAGTCCATCATCGGTATATTTAAAATTTGCCACTGTAAAAAATTATTTTTTGGCAAATTCACTATAGAAAAGGGCAATCCTCGGCGTATTTAAAATTTGCGACAGTAAAAAATATTATTTTGACAAATTCACT